>VDFB02313007.1:0-33005 GCA_007258455.2 Sequoia sempervirens | reverse complement strand
AAAAATAAAAGCTTGCGGGCAACCTCCAACTCTGCTCAGCATCATGATAAGATCACAGTACTCCTGCTTCAAGTCATCTGATATAATTTTCCTCGGCAGCTTTGTACGAGAGGGCTTGGGGTTGCTCATCCAGCGAGTATTAATCGTCTCTGTACATCTCTCGAATGTAGAAGTATACATTCATTCAACTCGTTCTCTTGATTTGTAAATCATCTTCTTGTGCACTGGAATCCTAAAAGCTTCGCCAATAGCTGCAGGAGTGAGGTTGGCTAACACTTGGCCATCTGGTGACATAATTGATCTGTGGTCAGTCTCATAACAATTGGCGCACTCCATCATTAGCTCCGAGCACTGAATAGCTGGTGGAAATCCAACAGCTGCATATAGTCCACTTCGAATGATGTTGTGCGAAGTGATCGAAGGTTGGTGACTGCCAATCCCCAACATCTGATTCTTGAAAGTCTCCAAGTTGAAAGAGCCCAAATTCGTGTCAACAAGCTTGGCCAACTTCGAAGTAAACTTTGACTCTGGCATAAAAGACTTGCTCAGCTTCTTGATAACAGTTTGCCTGGATGCACCATTGTTGTCCTTGCCAGTTGTTCTTCCTTCAGCCATCCTACAAAACAATAAACAGCCATCAGTAAATAACTTAGAAAATAAATAAAATATCATGCAGGGGCTGCCAGTCGACTTTTAAAAACTTGAGAAGCTGCAACATTCATATTCATCTGCAAACCTCACTTCTCCTTCAACAAATTCAAACTTTCAATACTTAGAAAATTTCTAAGCAAGCTTCAGCAACTTCAACTTCAAACTCAGCAACTTCAAACCTTGATAAAATCGTCCACTTTACTTGAGCAACTTAGATTCTTTTAAATTCGAACTTCAACAATCTTCCTCTTTATTAAATCGAATTTCTCACTTGCACTTTCACACTTCAGCTTCAGCAATAAACTTCAACACCAAGTCGAATACTTTCAGCCTCAGCAACTCACTGCAACACTAAACTCAGAGCAAATTCGAATTTCTTCAATTGGTGAAGAGAAATGAAAAACCTTCAGCTCTTATAGAAAAATCGAATTCTAGAAAGAGGCTAAGTTTAGCTAGTACATTAAATCTCCACTACTTCATTTCAAGAATTCGAATTTCCCTCTCTTGCCAATTTCAACACTTGTCACCCGACGCCTGGAATATTGGCCTTCTAGAATTTCAACTTTGACTGGCGTAGTTTAATTCACTTTCAAAAATATTTACTTTAAATTCACCATTTAACAAATTTTACTCCCTAGCCGGAGCTCTGTCATTAAAATTTTAATTTCATTTACCTTTGACTCTGGAAAATTCATCCTGTGAAGAATTCAATCGAAATTATCTAGGCAATTCACTTCAAATTCATCATCTGGAAAATTTATTTTGAAAACACCTCTTATTCAATTTGCCTTAGAAAATTTAAATTTTCCCTTTAGGAAAATTCATAATTCGAGCATCGATTAAATTCTTCATCCTGAAGGTCTTGGTGAAGTGCAGAGGAGTTGGAAATCAACTTCTCATCAAAGATCTTCAATACCTAGAAGAAAATTTTCTTCAGAACTTTTCGAATTCATGGGTATACAACGAACGGGATCATTTAATTTTTTGAATTTTGAACCTTAGAAAAATAAATTTTAACAATTTTAATTCCGTTATTCATATCTGTGAACATTTCTTGTTGCTCTGTCTTGGAATTTTTTTTTTTTATCAACCCGTGCAGCTGACATCATCTGACTCCATCTCCGGCAATTTTGCTCATGTCTTAGAAAAATTTTCTTTCTTGAATGCCTTGGGCACATTTAGCTTGTTATGGAGAATATTTAAATTCCAACGCCCTCTATAGTTTATTCATTACTTGGCAATTTCCAATGCCTTAGCAACACTTACACCACCTTAGGCGCATTTTATATATCTTGGAGAACACCTTAAATTTCAACGCCTAGTACTTATCTCTCCTTTCACTTTAAGCGCATCTCACATTTAGCATCTTAACATCTTGACTTTCTATCTCATGCTTGAGCGCATTTGAGAGGGTGAGAGGGATTTTAAATTTTCAACGCCTAAGATGTGACCCTTGAGCTCCTTCGTTTTTGTCTTTACATGCCTCAACTTAGGCGCATTTGAGCATGAGAGGAGGATGAGATTTTCCCAACGCCTTTGCTTTGACTTTTCCTCTTTGCTAATCTTGGGCGCATATCTTATGGTGAGGTGGATGAAGTTTAATACATGGGCGCATTTTGCCATAGGAGGAGGATGAAACTCTTTGACCATTTTTGACTTTCTAGAGCTTCTTTTGTGGGCGCATTTCCTATTTGCTAGAGGATGGGAGCATTTCATGTATGAAGGGGGATAAACACTCAATGCCCTTTGACCTTTGACTTCCAACATGGGTGCATTTGCTATGTGAAGAAGGATGAAACTTATGCCTTAGGAATTTCCTGCTATCAACCATAGTTGGAAAACTCGACCGGGCCGCGGACTCGGCAGCCCAAAAATATGACTCGGACTCGAGACTCGGCACGGACTCGGGAAAAGACTCGGTTAGGACTCGGCAAAAAAAAAAACCGTAGTTTTACAAAAAAACAAGAACAAATTAATGCATTTAGAGAACATAAGAGCCTAATTTGATTATCAAACACTTATAATTCAAAGATTACACATGTCATATGATCATCAAACACTCAATAATTGAAATTTCATCATTCATATTCATCAAATACTCATAGTTTCAATGTAGAACAGCATCATAAATTTATAAATGTTTACATATAATCATGTCAAAAAGAGGAAAACATTAACAACCACATATAATCTACATCTTCCTTTTTCCCCTCCCAATGGTACTCAATTTTGGAGGCCTAGAACTAGAAGGTGCCCGTGCTATAGTCTCCAAACGAGGACTAGGAGATCGAGAAGGGGAAACATGATATTCGAATGTGTCTTCATCGTCCTCCATGGCATCCAATCTTGTTGCTTCTTCTGCTGCTGCTCTCTCTAGTTCAGCAAGATCCTCATCAGTAAGGAAGACATCAACCTCATCATTTTGTTCATCAATAGTCCATTCACCATATGGATCAATGTCATCCAAGTCGATGGACTCATGTGAAACACCCTCCACCTTTCTAGTTCGAAGGCTAAGGTTGTATCGAACAAAAACTAAATCATTTAGGCGCTGCTGAGTCAACCTATTCCTCTTCTTTGTGTGAATGTTCTCAAACAAACTCCAATTCCGTTCACACCCAGAAGCACTGCATGGCTGTGACAAGACACGTATGGCTAGCTTTTGAAGATTTGGTGTGCTAGCACCATAGTTCTCCCACCATAGATCTACAAAAACATGTTTAAAAAATATAAGTATTAAGAAATAAGAATAAAGTAAAGTTTAAAACTTTAAACAATCTATATGTAAAAATCAAGTTTCTAATTTCATTTTTTACCTGGTTGTTGTTTTCCTCTCCTTTCAATTGCTTGTTGGGAGGAAAAGAGTCTCCCCTCTGCACCTTTGTAGACCTTGAATAGATAAAAGAAAAAGTAAATCAAATATAGAAAATTCATAGATAGTCAAGGCTCAACATTGCAAATTCATAAATAAGAAGTAACAAATCTCACCTCCAACTCATCAAGCACTTTATCTCTCAGCTCAGGATCAGGCACCATCCTATCAATGCATATGACAAGACCTTCCATGACCTCCTCATCCGCCTTAAATGTGTCCGAGAAGTAGAACTTCGGATTCAAGAAGTAGTCAAAGGCATGGATCGGCTGGTGGAGTTGGTGTGTCCATCTCCGATCAATGATGCGCCATATGATTTCATATTTCTTTTTGTTTCCGCCATAGTAACGTGATATGGCCTCTTTGGCCCTATCCATGGCCTCATAGATGAACCCCATTTGCATGCCATCTCCATCCACCATACGAAGAACCCTCACCAAAGGTTCTGTCACCTAAAAAAATGAAAACAAATGTTAAATCATAACAAAATTAACCCCTCAAAAAAAAAAAACAGCAAATAGATTATCATGTATAATTTATTTTTGTGTGATTTCTACTTACCCCCATCAACTCCTCTCCATTTTTGATGAATGTCTCATCAAAAACTATGGCAACAATCCTCTCCCCTTCAGGTCTATTGGAAAATGAGGACTCCTTCCAAGCATCGGACACGAACATTTGCTTGAGATGACCAATGGCAGCAAGAATGCTTTGCAATGTGAGGAAGTGGCTAGCAAATCGTGTCACTCCAGGTCGCACAAGGTCCTTGCCATTTGTAAATTTCCTCTTCAAAGAAAGCACCCAAGTATGGTTGTAGATAAATTTTGTAACACTTTTTGCATCTTCAACCACACTTTTGACCCATGAAATCTTCCCAATGTCCTCTAGCAATAGGTCTAAGGAATGTGCAGCACATGGAGACCATGCAATTGTGGGATACCTCTCCATAAGTAGTCTACCTGCAGCTACATATGCAGCTGCGTTGTCCGTGATGATTTGGACAACATTATCGACTCCAACCTCCTGGACCACCCCATCTAATAGATTGCATAAAGTCTCAGCATTTTTAACTTCATGGGAGGCATCTATTGATTTTAGAAACACCAATCCACCATTAGAGGCCACTAAAAAGTTAAGGCGAGTTCTATTTCGTCCATCTGTCCACCCATCAGATAAAATGCTGCAACCTTTTCTTCGCCAAAATTTTTTTTGCTCATCAACCACAAACTGCGTATTCTTTACGGCTTCCTCTAGCAATGGCCCACTCAAATCTTTAGATGATGGAGTCTTAAACCCCTTTCCTGCAACTGTAAGGGCATTCACCAAACCTTCCCAATATGGGCTGTTTGCAACATTGAAAGGTAGATTATTGTAATACCAAAAGTTTGTAGCAGCCATCCTAGCTTCTTGATGCTTTTCTTTATTCCAACCTGTACCTTCAAGTGAAGGTTGTGCTCCTGGAACATTACGTGGAACAAAATAATTTGGTCCCGATGAAGGACCCTGACTAGCAGTAGAAAAAGAACCATCAGGACTCTCCCCAAAAGATGAATGTGGAGCACGGAAGCTTGGACTTGTAACACCATGGGGCTTAGAGGGTGCAGATTGGGATTGAGATCCACTCATCGCTGATGTTAGGGCATCTTTTGTTTTTTGTCTTTCCTCTTTCTTAAGCTCATATTCCGCAAGAAGGGCCTTCATCTCTCTAATGATCTCAGGAGTGGTATTCTTGCATCCCTCCACATTTTGACCATGGATTCTAGCAAGGTGGTATTTTAATCTGTTTATTCCTCCTGTCATCCATTTGTTGCATTCATGACATGTCAATTCACCTTTTTTATTTCCTGGAATTGCATACTTCCATGCAGGGTCTTTTTTTTACTCCCTTTGGATTTGAAGACGACATTGCTGTTTCAAGTTCAAAATGAAAAGAAAAATCAGCTAGGGATTGCAAAAAAACAGCAAATAAATGTGATTCAAAATTTCAAAGTTTCAAACATTTGCAAAAGAAAAAAGATGCAAAACCAAGCTAGAAAGTAGAAACAATAAGAATTAGGCTATTAAGGAAAATAGAAAAAAATTTGGCAACATTTCCCCTTATTTTTCTTGATTTTTTAAATTTTGAATGCAAAAAAATTGAAGAAAACAAACAAAAAGCAGTGTTAGATCACTTACCTTGCTCTATTTTGACCTTTTTGGTTCGTTCTCCCTTCTTCTATCAATCCCAATATAAACTTGCACTGGTTTCTGAGTGACAAATTAAAACAAAGAAAGTAAAAATCATGGTTTTAACCCGCTTTGAGACCTTCAACAAGGTCACTTCCCGAAGTCCCGACTCAGATTCCCTGCCGAAACCCGGAGGGTTCGGACTCCTGGGAGTCTCGGACTCCAGACTCACTCGGGACTCCGACTCCGAAGTCCATGCTGCAGTGGACTCGGGCTGTAGGGACTCATGAGTCTCATGGGCGAACACGAGTCCCAGAACCATGCTATCAACCTTCAAAGTGGGCTGATTTTTACGGGTGAGGAGGAAGGAAACTTCATAATTTTAGAAAATTTTTTCAAACACCTTTGCTTTGTGAGGGCGATTTTACCCCTGGAGGTGGATGAAACACTTAGAATATTTTCATGCTTGGCTTGCTCTTCAGCTGAAGTAGGCGCATTTTGATGGTGGTGAAGGATAAAGTTCCAGAGTTAGCCATTTTTCTTCTTCTGTCAGCTTCTCTGTCCTGCTATTTTTAGTAAGTCTTCTGATTTTCGTATTTCTGAAGCTCGGAACGATTTGAAATTTTGAACACTGGACCTTCATGACTCCTACAATAATCATTTCACCGCTATCTCGAAAGCCGAATTCGCTAAAATAGCATGTTTCCTCAAGGTGGTTTGCTATTTATAGTAACCGCTGCTTCGATAATTCTCCATACAACTCCGCATTGACTTGAAATTTGAATGATCTCGCCTCACCACGCGGATTCATGGACACTGGCGCCACGTTGATTTACTTCATTTTAGCTGTTGAACGCTTTACTATAAATAGTGGGTGTCTGCTTATTATCAACAAATTTTACCAGATAACCAAAGATACCATCGCTGGGTGGTATACACCGGTTTCGGAAATTTTACTTTTACCCCTTATCTTGGGTCCCGAAGCTAGAAACCCACTGTCTTGAATGCGCTACCGTCGGCTCCGTTTCTCATCCCTCGCTTTTGCTGTGCATTGCGACGCTTTGCATCTTTGGCGTCAAGGCGGCGGTTTTAATGTAATGTTAAAAGTCTGGAATAAGCATTATCTTCGGCTTGTATGTCACATCACATCGCTGTACTTCAAAACCCATGAATATGCGTATTACGCAAAGAAAACCCTGACATGCAAACCCTAAAAATAGCCTCGGAAGGCTGAACTCTGAAAGTCATTATCTCACTTTGCATGTTATATCGTCGCGAAGGTCTCTGAAAACCTAGAAGGAATCTCTAGACATGCACCGGAAAACTCTGCGTATAAACTCCGAAATCTGCTTTGGAAGCTGAACTGCTAAAAATAGCAAGTTGTCCGTTTTGGCTCAAAATTTAGTAGTGAGTAGCTTGACATGCTCTGGATGCAGTGTGACTGTCGAAACCTTGAAAATGCTGAAGGAACGCCTGGAATTACACACTTACTCAAAATAGTAAGTGACTGGAATCTGATGAAATTTAGCTTAGAGTCTACTGGAAGCATACTGACAGCAATGTTAATCTCTATTTTCAATTTATTCACCTTGCCTAACTTCAGATTGGCTGGAAAGTTCAATAACCTAATTCTATGGACTTGGCCAAATTTCTCGTTTAAACTCACAGGTGGACACACCTCAGAAAAGGCAGATACCAGAAAAGAGACAGAGACAGAGAGAGAGAGAGACAAAAACAAAGCCCAAAAGACCAGAATAGAGCAAAAATTAGTGGTCCCCATTTTGAATGGGGCGATGTGTGAAAAGGTCACAACATCTGGCAACTCCATGGGAAAGTGTTGAAAAACACTTTAAGAATTGAAGCTTGATTAATCTTCTTCAAACCATCATGCAGAAGAATACTTACTCAAAAGGGGAGAAAAATTGGATATTGGATCAAAACACTTTCATCCAAGACCCTGTGAGTGTGTGCATTCATTCCATCTCTAAACCATCTCGACCTCTGGAATCGGCCGCAACAAGTTATACAAATATCTTAACTTTAAAAGCATCCTGGACATTGCCTCGTTACTAGTCAGGCGTCCATAGCCCCGACGAGGTTGTCGCTACAATTCTCACGAAAATTGCTCCACTGCCGGCCAGGCATCCATAGCCCCGATGGAGTTACTCGTATGTTCCCAAAACCAATATTCAAATTATAGTATTTCTTTCATTCTTCTTTTTCTCTTTCTTTTCTCCGTCAATTCCTCAATTGGCTAGCAGGCACTGAAGCCTCCAATGGGTTTGAGAATTGCAGTGGCGCTGAAGCAAGACGTAAGATTTTCACTTGCCAAGACCTTTCCCAAGAAACCAAAATGACTCAGAATGGAGATAAGTAATGTATTTAAGGTCTTTAGACTCATGTGTTAAAACACAATAATGGGTTAACCTCTCGAGACGAGTTTAATCCAAACTGGATGATGACTAGAGGAAACAACCTTGGCTTTTCAAAATTTGCAAATTCCGGTGGAAAGAAACCATGTTTGAAATTAAAACCATCATCACCCCCTTCGAAATGGGAAACCCTAAAATCCTTGCCCATTCCAGACCAAAACCACTTGAGTGGACAACTCAAGGGAAGAATGCCAAACCAAAAACCCAAAGGGCAACAAACCAAAAACAAAAACGAAACAAAACCGGAAAGCAAACGGGAAAGCAAACTCTAATCTACTATATTACAAAGTAGGCTCTCGGAGAGAACCTAGGAATGGAAATAATGCTTGAGGAACTGTCCGTTGACGGGCAACGGGATATCCTCCCCTGTCAGTGTACGTAGCCTAAATGCATTATCTCCTAGGATTTCAGAAACTTGATATGGGCCCAACCACAATTTATCGAACTTGTCGTGATTTCCCTTCTTCTTGTGGGCCTTGTCCCAGTATAAGACCAAGTCAGAAATCCGGAAAGACTTGATCTTAGCTTGTTTATCAAACCATCTTTTCACCACTGCTTGGTGTTTTGCCAGATTCTCAAGTGCTTCATCTCTTTTCTCCTCTAAGTGCATCAACTGAGACAATCTGGTCTGAATTTGATCCTCTCCTTCGAGATACTCTTGAATGAATTGAAGAGTTGGGATCCTCAGTTGTACTGGAAAAACAGGATTCTGTCCGTAGACCAAGTGATATGGTGATGTTTCCAAGGAACTCTTCGTTCTAATTCTATCTGCCCATAGAGCAAACCTCAGCTGTGTGTGCCAATCTTTAGGATTCTTATCCAGCAGCTTCTTAATGGCATTCAATAAATTCTTATTCGTGGACTCCGCTAGTCCATTCCCTGCGGATAATAATTAGAAGAAAACTTCAATGTGATTCCATACTCAAAGGCCCAGTTGGAGAACTTCAGTGATGAGAAAGTTGAACCGTTGTCGCTAACTAGGGCATGAGGGCATCCAAATCTTGTGACGATATTTTCCTCAAGGAACCTGATGACCACATCCGTTGTGCACTGCTTTAATGCTTGGGCCTTGGTCCATTTGGTGTAGTAGTCTGTTGCTGTCAAGATGTACCTATGCTGACCTGAAGATGGCGGATTGATCATCCCAATGAAATCCATTCCCCACTTTGCAAAAGGTCTAACCTCAATCACTGGCTGCAAGGGCATAGCCGGGTGTTCTCCTCTATTCACTGCTGTCTGACAGATGTGACAAGCCTTCACGTGCTCATATGTATCTTTGAAAAGCGTGGGCCAATAATATCCAACCCTTAGGATCTGGTGAAATGTGGCCAAACTTCCCTCGTGTCCAGTTCCAAACTTCTCGTGAAAGTGTTCCATTAACTGTTTGGCTTCTTGTTTTCCTACACATCTTAGATAAATTCCCTCGTAGTTTCTTCTGTAAAGAACTGATCCTTGGAGCATAAATCTCTGACTCTTCATCCTCAAAGCTCTCCGTTGGACTGGATTCAGGTGGCGAGGGCATTTGTGATTCAGCAAGTAATAAACGGTGTCATCGTACCCCTCCCCTGGAGATACCTCTTCCAATACATACGTTTGCTGAACCAATTCTGGACCAGTCATTGCGATTGTCTGCGCCAAAGCTTGTCCTCGGACCAATTTCATAGGCTGTATCTCTATATCATACTCTTGCAAAGTGGCAACCCACTTGCCTCTTCTTTCTCCTAACTCATTTTGCATCAACAAAGTCTTTACTGTGGCATTCAGAACAATTGCATGGACCTTGCTTCTCAATATATAATGTCTGAATTTCTTAACAGCCTTCACCAAAGCATAGGCTTGCTTTTCAATACTGGGATATCTTAACTCTGCCTCCTTTAAAGGCGCACTCATAAAAGCAATTGGATGCTCATCCCTTTCTTCTGTTCTTTGTGTTAACACTGCTGTGCATGTATGCTCTGAGGCAAATGAATACAGATAGAAAGGATTTGTGTAATTTGGACTAACCAGTACTGGGGCGTCCACTATAGCTTGTTTGATCTCGTCAAAAGCTTTGTTGACCAAGAAGAAGGATGGCGAGTAATGAAGAATCCCAATGGTCTTTTGTTGATTGCTTGACCCTTGATGTAGATAAAGACAAACTCTTACTGTGGAACTGGTGTAGCTATTTGGCAATAATGCCAGTGTGGTGGTCAAACAAGAAGTCCCAATGATGCTTTAGTGTGGCCCGATTCTAATTGTGGTGTCTCCATATATATGATGGTGTGATAGTATGAGGCTATAGTTTCTCCAATATAATGGCGATGATTGTCTTTAGAACTCCACACACCCTTAATAAGCGATGTCTCCCTTTAGATGACCACCCACCAATGACAATCAATGGCTTCCATATGTATGCTAAAGTCAGTGTCTAAAACAACTCTCCCGCTCAGAAAATACAAACAATATTGGCCTCTTTAGAAATCATGTGATAATGCGAATAATGCTTGTGAAAGCCAGCTCAATATTCAAATCGTCACCAGAAGTAGCCGCTACAATATGAATAAGGATACAAATTGAATGCACCACAATATGTGATAATCGTTTAGTATGCCAGTAATAATATGAAACGCCAACAATAACAATATACATTGTCGATTATGGGGTGGGGGGCCTAGCTCGATTGGCTAAAGCATCCTATTGTTGGCAAGTGGTCATGAGGTCGTCTCCCTCCAAACCCGTGGTACCAAAGGGCATGTCACTCCAGTGTCACCGGTGACGTGAAAAAAGTTTACCAGGTGCACTGCAGTTTATAGGGGGGCTACCTGATTCTTGTAGTCTTAAAAAAAAATTAAAAAAAAAAAAAAATATGCACTACCAATTATAATATGTGAATGCCAATAATAACATGAGCCGCCCCAAATTGAGATAAGTATGTTATCGTTGAACAAGCGCAAATAACTTCTAAGTAAGTGTTTCATCAATCAACCAGGAAGTTAGAATATTTCCTCTGCATAGTTGATTAGGCTGGATAATGACAGTATAATCAATTAGTTTGAATAATATTCAATATTGATTGCTCAGACTGGAAGACCAAATTGATATACCTGTATAAATCGAACTGCATTTTCGTCTCCAAAGGAGACTCATGAAATTGCACAACTCCAATGGCTAGGGTGGATTCGTTTCACCACCGAAACCCATGACTCCTCAAGCTCGAAAGTTCTCAGAAAAAGAAATGAAATAAACTCCCAATGATGATTAATTCATTCCCGAATGCACCTTATGTAGCCTCTCGTGAAATAACCGTTCACAAATATTTAAATATTTGAATATTTACTTTAGGAGGGAAAATAGTGACTTTATATTATTTAAGTCCCACTTAAGTCACTTTATTAATTAATTAATATTATTCGTAATATTTGCTTTTGGAAAAATAATATTAATTAATCAAACATTAATTCCCTTAAATTATTTAATGACTTATGGGAATTAAATAAATCATTAAATCATCCGGCCTGCTAAACTGGAAAGGGACTTTACAATGCTTCAGAGATGGTGCGGCTGAAGTAGTATGAGCAATATTTGTTGCCTTAGTCTCACTTAATATATTTAATAAAGCTGTAAACAATTAATTAGAAGGTTACAATTTGTAAAATACCCTTCTCGGAATGTGTGAAATTTTTGCGATTGTGCTAGTTTGATAAATGTTCTATTTTATCAAATTTAACACATTGCCTTGCATGAAAGGTAATGAACTTCAAAGAAACACATTTGCTAAAGTGATGAACAAATCCATATTAAGCTTTGTGCATTGGATATATCAGCACATGACTGAAACATAGATGAACTTCAGACCCTTTTGACTGAATAATAAACTCGCTACAATTCTCAGAAGGAATTCAGTCTTTCAAATGCAAAATCTGAACACAACTATAACCAATATGACAGCTCTGATAATGGTTACAGTATGACGCATACAGTGTAATATCGCAGGCTTTAACAGCATATTCTGAGTGATTAATTGACTGATTTACAAGCACAGATGCTCAGATAGCTACAGCAGATTTCTTTCTCAGACTTTAGGCAATCTATACAATGACATTACATGACCTTGCATACACATAGGAATGTAATACACTCAAAAATATATCAGACCTGAACTACACTAGTTTATGGACTGCCAGTAGACACTTCAAGGGACTTATATGCAAGAATATGCTGCTCAGAAAAACTTACAACAGTTCAGAACTTATAACAGCAATTGTAAAGGCAGATACAAGAAGTTCCAGACCTGGAAGATGCACGCTGAGGTCTGCAAAGAACCTGAGAATGATGATAGCCACCCAGAATGTTGATTCAGTCCCATGTCTAGGTATAATAAACTCTAACGACCTTGTATGGGTTATTTTACTGGTGTTAAAAGGTGGTTTCAGACCCTTAAACCAGGCGCACTCATCCACAGGACTCACGTCCCCCTTTCTGAGCACTTAGCTCCTCCAAAAGGCCACAAACTGCCCAACAAAGATGCCCCACCTCTCTAAGACTGATTTCAGACTGTCAAAGAATGCTCAGAAGCTGCCAAAGTGAATCGCTTCTCTCAGGTGTCAAAACGTCCTCCCGAAGAAGGCTCACGACCTCCAAAAATACTCACGTCCTTGCTCAAATAAGCAGCATAACTCTAGCACTTGGGTAAAACCGTAAAGTAAACTCACTGAAGGTAATGAAAGAAACTTCAGATATATGAAATAAGTCAACCTAGTCAAATTACCAGTTATTCACCCTTCTCACAAAGTGCAGAAATAAACCCCAAACTGGAGTGCAATCCCTTCAAATTCCTGATGGCAAATATAAACTCCAAACTGCAGGAAGTGTGGCGCCCAGTTTGCAAGGGCAAAACCCTACAAATTGGAAACCAAACTCAAACCTCAAATTAATCTCAGATAATTTGTTTTGCTTGGAAAGACTCACAAATTAGCTAATCGATCACCAACCGTTGTAGCTTAGATGCGAATCCTGAATGAATCTGCCATTCGCCAGCTAGGGGGGAATCTTTCACCACCGAAACTGGAACCCGTAGGAATTCCAACCTAGGGTTTCGAACTCCAAAGAGCTACACCAGAAAATACAAATCCCAACATAAGATAATAATCTAGAATATGAGAGAATGAGCTCTCAAATCCTTTTTATAATGCCTTCTTTCCTTTTTAGGGTTTTCCCACCTAAATCATTTAACACAATATTATAAAGTGACTTTATTAATTAAACCTTTTAATATTTCTCATTGTCACTTTATAACCTCATAATATTTAATCATTTTATATTACCTTTATATTTGAACTTTTGCCAGGCAACATTAAATAATCAAATATATTATTATAATTTAGGCGAGCTGGAAAACGGGGACATTAGACAATTGGAATAAGGAACAACCAGCCAATACAAACCAAATAATGTTAGTAACTTCAACATTGGAATCTCATAAATAATGAAAATCATTAGCATAATAACATCTCATTGATCAAGCAAGAAACTCCACACCAAACTGAAATATATATTGAAAATTCCATACAATCAAATAATTGGAATTTGAAAAACTCTGCATCTAATTAGCAAAATGATAATTCTTCGATTGAATTATTCAAATGAATAGGAGGGTTTTTGTCCTCAAATCCATTCTTTGGCAAAGGGTTTTTGTCCTTAGGTAGAAAAGATGAACAATGTTCAATCTCAAGAGAAATGGATTTGGAATATGAAAATGGTAACCTTCTCCATTCATTAACCCCTCATATACACCGTTCAAGGAAAATTAATTATTTTATTCTTTTTTTACCTTTTTACCTTTTTACCTCCAAAGTTTTGTTTTTGAATTTGGACCCCATTCTTAGTGTCACTTTTGGTCCCTCTATTAAAATAAAAACAACTTTTATTTTAATAATAAATCATAAGTTGCCTTCTTAGAATATAACTTACAGTTACTTTTTAGACAACTTAAATTATTAAATTATTTCCCTTTCACCACTCCATTAGCTTCTGGGAAATGAAATAAGAGTCAAAGGGTCTTCATTAGACTTACACTTGAGAAGGGGACATGACACTATTGTAAATGATTTTCATGATTTTAACCATTCATCATTTGGATTTTTAAATTAAATTCGTGACAGATGGTTTTAGAAAGATATGTAAGGGTAGGACATTATGTATTTTTCATAAAATTTATAACTAAGAACAACTGTGTTTTGCATACAGTTTATGTTTTTAAAGAAATTTAAGTATTTTTTAAGTTGCCGAGTTGGAAATTTTTGGTATGCCAAGTCCTAGTCGAGTTTGAGTTTGTAAACTATGGAACTCAGATTTTATCTATTATTATTGAAAATATTTAAAATCCAATATATATATGATTCTAGAGTAAATTTGGTTGAATTCTTTGATTGTGTTATTTAGATTAATCTGTTAATTATTTACTTTAGACTTCATACATGCTGAAAATTAAATTGTTTCTTTACATCTATTTTGATATTGTTGTATATTACAAATAGTAATTCTTGAGTTTTATAAACAATTCATTAAACAATCTTTTAACTCTAGTAATAACAAATAAATTTGCTGCAAATATTACTTTGGAGAAAGTGGCATTATACGCCCTATGTCCAACAAGATTATGTTCATGCTATTCATTACTTTGTGGGACACAACCCATTCTAGGTCTGCCTTGTGTTCCAATCCTTGGCACGCATTTATGTAGCATTGCTTGTCAAGTTAAACTAGGTATCACCCCTTGCAAAAAAGGAGTTGGATAAGGCAACTAGATTCGTTGAGAGGATTTTGCACATCTACAACAGATTCTTGAGATCATGTAGTGAACTAGTGACATGAGCAACATCATGTCTTGCAATAATTTCAAGTGGGAGACAAAGTATGGTTGCATATTCAAAAAGAGAGGCGTCAAGGCCTAAATAGGGAACTCACTCCTTTGTAGTATTTGCCATACATATTACCAAGTAGGTGGATGATGATGCATGTTAGCTAAACTTGCCACCCTCCCTTGAGTTTCATCTAGTGTTTAATACACAATCGCTTTGGTCATATTTCCTACCATTGTTGGACACATTAGATTTCTCATGATCAGCGCCAAAATATTTAGTAGTTAAGAGCCAACTCCATAGGCATTTAGATTCAGTACACAAATGCGCAGAGAGCTTGGTGGCCAACCTGGTGTCACCTTCCTCAATCCCAAGCCACCATGATCACATGGCTGGTAAACTTTATCCTATGTAAGAAGACACCACTTCTCTTCTCTAGACCAAAGAACTTGAAGTATTATATAATATCCTTGAGGATAGATTTAGGAGTCACCACAGAAGCAAAGGAGTAAATGGGTATAGCTTGAAGGATAAACTTAATTAGGGTGATCCGTCTAATAGTAGATAACCATCTCAAAGTCCAATGCAAGAGACTGGTTTTATCTTTTTTAGAATCGCCTTCCAATTTTGGCAACATCACCTGCAAAACCTACAATGGTCAAAACATGGTGGACTATGTTATTTGCTCACATAACTATATTTTGAGGTTGATGGTGTTAGTTGGTGACCACCCTATAGAGCTGAAATTAGATCATAATCCAATATATGTAAAGCTTGACATTCACATAAACAAGCAACAAGGTGAACAATCCCACCTCAATCAAAAGGTGTCTCCATAGGGTAATATTCTCATGACTCAAGAAAATAAAAAATCCTTTAAAGCAATGCTTGAATGCCATGTCCCCTGAAATTGTAACACCAAATATGAAATATTAAAATACAAATAACAAAGTCAAATGAATATTAAAATATAACTGAGTAATTTCAAATTAAATTTTATAATTGTAATTATCATAGATAGCATTATAATCATAATATGAATATCATAGTAATTAATATTAGTAATTATAAATATCATAATAATAAAGATAATATTTACAAGAAAAAAACAATATAAAATAATATTAATTATTATATATCAAACAGAAAATATTTAAATAACATATACCAACAGCAAATAAGGGAATCCTAAAAGAACCAATTGCTATACTAATCACTCTTAATGGCAGCGATTAATTCAAGGCAATAATTCATATTAAAAGGTGAATTAAGATCATCACTAAGAGGCTGCGTTTCAATATAAGGCAGCACCTATGTTAATAAAAGCAGCGATTATGTTGGGGAGAGGGCAATAACCATTTATTTTAAATAAAAAGGGATTATGAATTAGTTTCAAAAGCAGCGATCACTTCTTCATAAAAGGTGATGACTCTTTAGAGGGGTATCTCTTTTCTAAGAGATTTATCTTTTCACTTGAATAATGAAGATATAAAAAGAAAGAATTGTGTGGAGTAATAGGGAAAAAAAAAGGGAATGATGGTGAATAAGGACAAAGGGAATAAACAGTCAGCAGCAGTCGTAATTCTGATCCATGTTTTAATTTAATATAATCATAGTTTATTTTTAATATAGGGAAGATTATAGTTAGTATGATGAAGGTTTATGATGATAATTAATAGAATATAATTATGATTCAAATTGTAGTAGATAACATAAGTGTTTTATAGTTCAGATTTATGAATTAATATTGTGATATATCTTCTATGTAGAATTGTAGTAGATTGATCAAATATACTTAGTGATCTATACAATAGTATATAATTATTTTGTGATAATATACTCTTTATATTTTAAGTATTAAGTTAATTAATCTAATGTGCACATTGTTTTTCCAAGATGGGAGAAGGGAGAGTTGCCAAGGGATTATGGTGAGAGGGCCTCTTCTAGATATGCCACCCGAGGGGGGACAAGATGAGCCCACATGGGCCAAGGGGGTACTTGCCTTTGTCTCAAAGGGTACTACCTTTGGGTCTAGGAGAGTTGGCTACCAAGACACCTTTCGCAACCTCACTCCTCGTATCATGGAACAACAATATAGAGGAGTCATTCCCAAAGGAATGGAAGAAGATAGAAGGATGGGGAACCCTCATTTGGCCGCCCTACATGAATGGTATGTGACACATGGGGTAAGGGGCCACCTCATATGAATGGCATGCGCCACATGAGGTAAGGGCCACCTCATATGAATGGCATGTGCCACATGAGGTCATGGAGATACTCCTTCCGACCGTCCTCTTCCGTGCTTCCCTTGCGATTGAGCATCCTCAAAGGGGGTCATAATCAGTTTAGCAAATTGACTAGCGTTACTAACAATGCTATCCTAATTGTTAAGTTACTATTGTAATTGAATTCTGACTTGTTTGTAGGGATCAAATCAAACTAAGGTACTCTCTAAATCATCTATTTGTTTGGAAATGTGTAATTTAGAATAAAACCAATAATATTCCTATTAGGGACATTACATTGAATAACTTTTTCAAACATCTAAGAGTAATATAACTTGTATGGCGAGCTACCCAATAAGCAAAAATATGTTGATTCCCTTAATACACAAGGCTTTAAGTGTGTGGAAAAGAGCTAGACCTAAAAGAGGAGCTACAAATGGAAGATTGCATTCAAGACAAGGGAGGGACTATAGGAATGGTTGGTTATGCCCTTTGGGTCGGCTAATGCACCTAGCACATTTATGAAGTTGATGAATAAAGTGTTGAAGCAATACTCGTGTAAGTTTGCGATTGTTTACTTGGATGATATTTGATTTTCAGTGAGACTAAAGAGGATTGCCTACAAAATATCTGATTAGTGTTGCAAAGGTTGAGATAAGAGAAGTTGCTGATTAATGTGAAAAAATGTAGTTTCATGAAATTAGAGTTAGCATATTTGGGATTTGTAATCTCAATAGAAGGTATGAAGATGGATCTAGAAAAGATAAGAGCCATTGTGGAGTGGCTTACACCAATAAATGTTGGAGAGGTAAGATCTTTCTATGGGTTAGTAGCATTTGTGTGCTACTAATTGAGACCATGAGGGGAGACATGAAGGAATTTGAGTGGACATCAAGATCAAATGGAAACTTTGAGTTACTAAAAAATAAGGTGATAGAATAACAATGCTAGCATTCCTAGATTTTGACAAGGTATTTCAAGTTGATTGTGATGCAAGTGGAAGTGCAATTGGAGTAGACTAGTAGTATTAAGTAACGTTACCTGGGGATGCGTCCCCGGTCCAAAAACACTCGTCCTTGTCCGAGGGACGAGGGGACGGCTAGGGGACCTCCCCTAGACGTCCCCAAATTTGCAAAAAAACCAAGGAAACGTCCCGAAAGCCCAGGGACGTTTGGGTTTGAGGCAGGGGACGATCGATCGTCCCGGGGATGGCCAAGGGACACCTGGACGTCCCCCGACCGTCCCCTACCTCAAATCCTTAATTTTTTAAAAGCCCTTTAGAAGGAACTATTGGCACATCTGATGTAGTTCGACAAAAAGCAGCAGAATGCTTGACAGTAATGTCTGTTGATAAACTTGAAGGTCAGGATGTTTGCAAGATTCTGCATAAGCTTATGCCTAAAATTCTGCACAATAATGAACAATGGTAAGTTCCTTTAGCTGACATTAGGGACAAAATGGTTGACTCCAAGACTTTGAGCTATCTTCTGGTTGATAGATGCCCATCACGCTGGTGGATATCAGATCCCCCAGACCACATGAATGAAAATGGAAAGAAATATTTAACCTAGTGACAGCTGCCAGCCTTGACAAAGATGCTAGATGTAAGAATGGTGATGAGTATGTATCAAAAGCTTTGTCAAAGGGAAAGATCCATTTTAAAAGATGTGATTGAAATTATTCCATGGGATGAAAAGTCTCAATGCTTTGTTTGGTTGTATGGTATGTGGTCCATCTAACAGGTTTCATAGGTTGAAAAACTTGGTAACATTCACGATCGCAAGGGTCCGGTGAGAATATGGATAACAATCTATGGTAGGGTCAAATTGTCAATAGTTGTGATGAGTAAAGAGTATAGAAGATGCTAGGTGATTCTTTTTGTCAACCCATACAATAAATGAAGTGCTATGCACTTCATCTACCATATGGAAAGGACAACCTATTTATTGTTAGAATATTTGGATGAGTGTCATTATTTGCATTTTGGTATATGCTTATTTGCTGAAGGTACAGCAGTTCTTTATCTCTGCAGTAAGTGTTAAGCAATCAGGAATTGATTCTGCAAATTGCAGGGAACCCCATAAATGATGGAAATTAATGACTACACTTCTCAGAATTGAAGCATTTGATTATATTACCTTGTTGGCTGAAAAGATCTTGTGAGAATTTTTGTTGTTGATGCTGATGCTTTATCAGTAAGCACATTGATTACTGTACATATTTCTATTCTTTAACAGAATTTGTTGATATCATTCATGCAGTATGTAACACTGATTTTATGTAAATTTGTGTTCAACAAAATTACTGCAAATGCGATGTCATTAAATCTTCTTTTCTTCAGGAATGCTCGAGTTATTATTTTTTTTCCAATTGTTTTGTAAGTCCACATTTTTGAATAATAATGATTGGAACAACTAACTTTGTTCCAAAACAGTGAAATTCATATGCTATCAGTATGGATGATTATAACCATAAATTGAAATGTGGGTGATTGTTATGAAGTGCATAATATTTATACCCTAAGTGAGGAAAGAGATTTTCATCCACTCCTGAACAAATAGACTTAATCTACTCATTGCAAAATGTAAAAAGTTGTAAGTTGTATGTTATTTTTTAATATCTCAATTCACATGCATATTGACAATGAATTCTGAATTTTGAATGCATATTGAGTATTGATAATGAATTTTGAACACAAATGTTATATGTTAAGGTTCTATAATGTATATTATGCATGCTTTATCCATGTTTTCATATGAATATTTAAAATTTCCCTATATATTTAAAATTTTTCCTATATTTTATATAGTAGTCCCCTTTGCCATACCCTAGCCATCCCCAAAATTGGCTTGAAAAACTAGGGACTTGGGGACCCATCCCGTCGTCCCTTGCGGTACCCGTCCTGGAAACTCAGGGTAACACTGGTATTAAGTCAAGAGGGTAGAGTAGTAGCTTATTTCAATGAGAAATTGAATGATACAAGGAGGAGAAATTGAGTGTATGATCATGAATTTTATGCAATAATCCAAGCATTGAAGAAGTGGAGACATTACTTGTTGCCAAAAGAATTTGTACTATATATAGATCATTATGCATTGCAATGCTTGAATAGCCAATGTATGTTAAACCAAAAATGTGAGATGGATTGTAATGTCCCCTTCCGAGGAGTAATTTGGAGTGACCAATTAGCTTATCTTATTCTCGTAGGCTAAAGTCATGGAACAAGGAATATTTTAATTTAATTATTTAATAATTCTTGACCAAGCATATTTTACGGGTAATATTATTTAATTAATTTAATGAGTTTCATAAAGTGACTTTAGTAAGATATTTATGGAGTTTAATAAGTCACTTTATTTCCTGGGGCTAATAAAATATTAAAAGTGCGGGAATTTGAAAAGTCATTTTAGGTTTTTGAAAAGGGATGCAAAACTACCTTGGAAGCTCATTTCTATTATGCTTTATCAATTGAATGAAAATTGGAGAAAATTGGAGAACACAAAACCCTTGGACGAAAACCTAAGGGATGTTGGTTTTGATAGTGAAACTATCTACCCTAGCGAGTTATTGGTGACTTAGATTTTGCATTTGGAATTCAACAAAGAACTTTGAGAAAATTGTGAAGTCTTTGTTAAAGACAAATTTCTCAAATACTTGTAGTGAGCATTGTAGAGATATTTACGAAAGTGAAATATGGGAATGATTGATATAATTTTCTGAGCTGGAGAATTTGATATTTACAGACTAAAGAGAAATTAAATATTGTTCTGTTGTTTCTAGCAGTATTGTATTTTTGTAAGGGAAAGGGAGTCGCACCATTTTAAAGAAGAGATAACTTTACTATGCAAATCACATAGTGTTTGTTGGCCGAATACTTTTACAAAGGAAGTCGTGGCCATGAAAAGGGGGATCAATAAGTCTTAAGAAGTGACGTGGACATTGGAAGGAGTTGTGGAGGCCCAAATTGCCACTTTATTGCTGCCTATTTCCTTTCTCTTGGCCACAGCATATTTCCTTGTGTGACGTACTTTGTAAAAGGAAGCACTATATTAGTTGGAAGGTGTTGTATGAATTTTTGCCGCCTTATGAAGGGGACGCGATAGGAGTAAGGTTTGAAGGATTTCGTGGCTATTTTTGGAAGAGCATCACCCGGTTGGGACTGCCGTATATGCTCACTGGTCAACACAATTATAATATTAAATGCTGTATGAAATAACTTCTGGAAAATATATTGAGTATTAAATTTTTGAGTTGAATGTCATCCACTGGTCATACTTTATATGTTGTGAATATGTGTGCTATGTATTTGAGATTTTAAGGAAACTGTATGAAATGTATTAAACATTCCCACTCTGGTGAAACACACTGAAACTTAAACTTAGAACAACACTTAGATAACCTGTTTGACGAAATGCCCGCACACATGGATTGAGGAAAGTAGAAAATTTTTGCATAGAAAATTAGTTTGGGATATTTCGTTGGTATCAGAGCTGAAAATCTTGCTAGCTGGTGGGTTTTAATGCCATTTTTCACTAGCAGAAATTTCTGATCAGATTTGAGGTTTTAAGTTGAATGCAAGCACATTGCTGAATCTAGAAAATAGGGATTACATTACTTGCAAGAGGACGAGAGGTGTTGTTAATTTTGATTTAGAAGAGGAAAACATGGGGGATAGTCATGACAGACAGGAACAACAGGATACTAGTATTTTGGCTATGCTACGTGATTTAGCTAGGGGATAGCAGCAGTTGGTACAAACATTAACCCAAATGATGCAAACCATGAATGCAAACAACATAAATAATCAAGGTGAACATGAGCATAATGGGAATAACAATGGCAACAATGGACACAATGACGACTAGGGCGAAGGTAGTAACACTAATGTACTTGTAAACACACCTAGGACAACAAGTAGAATCACTCCTAAACCTCAAATGCCCGAGTTTTTGGATGACCAGCCTAGAGAACAAGCAGGGCAGCAAGGAGGTGGTGAAGGATGGGGTGATTATTTGCAAGAATACCAATCCTTGGGAGAATAATTCCATGTATCTATGTCTTTGGCAGAATTTTGTGGCATTAAGTACAAAAAAAAACCTAGAGGGGAAAGAGGCAAGGGAAATAACAAAGATTTACAATGTAAGGTGGGTAAGTTAGCCATTCCCAGCTACGATGGTTCAAGTAAGTGTACAATGTGAACATGGGTTCAAAAGTTAGATACATATTTGTAATTAAACCCCATGAGTGAAAGAGAAGCAATCAAATATGCAACCTTCATCTAGATGGATAGGCTCATGAGTGGTGGTACCATGGGCTAGTGACTTTGGGACATGATAACATAACTTCCTATGTAGATTTCAAACAAAGATTGATAGATAGGTTTAATAGGAAGGATTCAGAACTGCATTTCAGGGAGTTGGCACAATTGAAACAAGTTGGATTGGTTGATGCATACATTACAAAGTTTCAGAGGTTGTCTGCGATGGTTATAGATGTATCAAAACATAGCTTGATAGTGTTGTTTATTGAGGGATTAGCAGAACCACTTCGTGTTGGATCAAAGCATTTGATCCTAACACCTCACAGGATGCTATCAAGAGGGCTAGGCAGCCCCAAAGAACAAATTTCAGCCTAAACCCATCCAATACA
Source organism: Sequoia sempervirens (assembly GCA_007258455.2). Lineage (NCBI taxonomy): Eukaryota > Viridiplantae > Streptophyta > Pinopsida > Cupressales > Cupressaceae > Sequoia > Sequoia sempervirens. The sequence goes on along the minus strand of VDFB02313007.1, from coordinate 10,171 downwards.
AGAAAGACTTTAAGAAACCCTTCCAAAAGGAAGAGCCTAAGAAGCTCCGCACGGATGACGAGGTTCAAAATGAATTGCGCATGAAGAAGCTATGTTTCAATTGAAAAGAACCTTGGGAGCCTACACATAGATGTTTGGGAAAGGGCAAGGTACACCATATAGAGGTAGTTTTAGATGACAAAGAGGAAGGAAAGGGGGAAGGAGTTCCGAGCAACGAACACAGTGATTCAAATAGTGAGTATGGAGAAGAGGGTGGAGAACCACCTAGGGGAGTTAAGGGTGAAACTATTGCTACTCTTTCAGGTACCCCTAGGTTTAACTCTTTTCGAGTTCATGGAGTTTTGCAGGGGCAACGTGTGACCATTTTAGTGGATAGTCGAGCAACCCACAATTTCATAGATTCTGCCTTGGTTGCTAAGAGGGGTATTTAGGCACAAGATTCTGAGGGGTTTAATGTTATGGTGGCAGATGGGTTTAATATGGCTTGCAGCCAATGGGTTCCACAGTTGAGTATCACATTGGGGAATTATGCTGTCATTGATGATTTTTATGTTGTGGACTTAGGAGATTCTAATGCTATTTTGGGTATCTAGTGGCTCCACTCAGGGAAGTATTCTTAGAACTTTCAAACTATGGAGCAAAAATTTAGGAGAAATGGTAGGAAGGTTGTGTTGAGGAGTATGTCTAATGGTTCTCCTAGGATCATATCAACAAAAAGGATGGAAAATATTTTTAGGAATGGTGATGTAGCATGTGTAGCACAATCTAATTTCATTGAATACCCCTATTGAGGATAGCATTCCATATCATATTGACATTCAACCAATGTTGGACAAGCACAGTTTGGTCTTTGGTGAAATTCCTCCAGGGAGTCCTCCAAATAGAGGATTTGAGTATGCCATTGAGTTGGAAGGGGGCTCAAAGCCATTTATCACTACTCCTTATCGATACCCTAAGAAGTTTGAGGAGATTGAAAAGGCCATTAAGGAGTTACTTGACATGGGACACATCAAACCTAGTTCGAGTCCCTTTGCTTCTTCGGTTGTCTTGGTGAAGAAGGATGAGACCATGAGGATGTGTATAAATTACCGAGCCCTCAATAAAAAGACTATTAAAAAACCAATACCCTATGATCCGGATTGATGAGTTGTTGGATGAGTTGCACGGGGCAGTGTACTTCTCAAAGATTGATCTTCAATCAAGGTATCATCAGATCAGGTGAGAGAGTAGTACATTCATAAGACGGTGTTCAGATGTCAATATGGGCACTACAAGTTTCTAGTTATACCCGTTGGGTTGACCAATGCACTGACCACCTTTCAAATAAACAGTCAAGGAAGTTTCTATTGGTATTCTTCGACGACATACTTATATACAACAGGACTTGGGAGGAATATTTGAGACATCTCGATGAGGTGTTGGGTATAATGGAGGCACATTCTTTGTATGAGAAGGCATCCAAGTGTGAGTTCAGGATGACAAAGATCCTCTACTTGGGACATGTAATCAGTGCTTAAGGGGTTCAGGTTCACTAGGAAAAGATACGAGCAAATTATTGATTGGCCACCATCGAGGTCATTGATAGAGCTATGGGGTTTCTTTGGATTATGCAGCTATTATAGGAGGTTCGTTAAGGGGTTTTCACAACTGAGTGCACCTCTAACAAACCTCACCAAGAAAGGGGCCTTAAGATGGTCAAATGAGGCTCAAAAGGCATTCAATAGGCTTAAGGAAGTGATGAGTACTTGTCCTGTGTTGGCACTACCGGATTTTACTCGGCCCTTCATACTTGAGTGTGATGCTTCAGGGGAAGGCATTGGAGCAATTTAATGCAAAACAAACATCCTATTGCCTTCAAGAGCCAAAAGCTCAGAGATAATGAGAGGCTCTATTCCATCTATAACAAGGAGATTCTCGCCATCGTGCATGTGTTGGCAAAGTTTCGACAATGCTTGGTAGGTGGGAGGTTTGTGATCAAAATAGACCATAACAGTTTGAGATATTTCTTGGAACAAAAATATTTAAATGAGAGGCAACAAAAGTGGGTCAGCAAGGTACAAGCATATGATTTTGATATAGAATACGTTAAGGGGAAAAAGAATGTTGTCACTGATGCTCTTTCCAAGAAGCACATGGTTTGTTCTCTAGTAGAGATCTAAACTGATCGGAAAGCTCACCTTTTGGTGGAGTATTCCAAAAACTCGTTTGCATGCGAGATCATGGATGGGAAAACTCATAATGATAAATACAAGTTAGTGGATGACCTTATCTACTACAAGGACAAAATTTACTTGGTTCCTGAGTCATAGCTTACGAATTTTTTTTTAGAGCCATCCATGATACACCATTGGCAGGAAATCTAGGGTATTTTAAAACTTAAAAGCAAGTTAGAGAAAAGTTTTCATGGAAAGGCCTCAAGGAGGATGTTATATGCCATGTGTGGGAATATATGACTTGTCAACATAACAAGTCAAAGCACACTTTTCTAGCTGGATTGCTTCAGCCATTGCCCATTCCAGAGTAGAAATGGGAGAGAATATTGTAATGTCCCCATTTTTAGCACTACACCTTTCAGTGATTGATGGCCTATCCCCGGTGAGCTGTCGGCTAGCAGAAGCTCGAATAAAGGTTTCCAAACTTCTTAGAGGATGTTTTCGTCTTTTTGCTTAGTCTGCATTTGGAATTGTTGATTTTGGATTGCAGATTCTTTCTGGGTTTTCAGAGAGCTTCGCGTTGGTGGTTTCGGTTCGGCATTCTGAGCAATTACATGGATTTACTATTTTTAGTAAATTCTATTTTTAGCAGTTGACTTGTTGACTCCTAATCAGTAGGCTTCACTATGGCAGTCTGTTCAGACGGTATGGTTGAATTTGGCTTCTGATGCATTTCCATGGTGATATAAGATATTTTATATTATAATGTTATAATTTAACATTATAATTCCTTGTTCTAGCATCATGAATTAATATTGTCTTTAAAAGGGGGACATTGAAGGGTATTTTCACATGGAGGAAATATTTTAATATTTCTAAAGGCCAAATTTTAGCTAGAGGATTTGGACGCCAACTTTGAGGGAGATATTATTTTATTAAAAGATTTATTTTTGCTCTTAAAAAGGGACGCCACTCTTGGAGGGAAAATGAAGTCAAATTCAAATTGGAAAAAGGGCGCACTTTCTAGAAGCATCTAGAGATTCTCTACTAAGTCTATAAAAGAAGGCCTTCTCTCTTCATTTTATCATCTTATGACTTGAGTAATGTTATGCTGCCGAAATGGTATTGGGATTGCTTCGAGGAATGAATGCCTCCTAGCCTTGGCTCGACTTCTTGCTTGAAAGATAGCAACTAGTGGAGAGTTAGTTTGTAGTTGTGTGGATTTTGTAGTGAGATTTTTGCATTGTAGTAGTTATTTTGCATTTGTAGTTCAATTTCTAGCATGTTAATGAAGTTCTGGAGTTGCTGATTTAGTATAGCTGCATGTTGTATTTGCTCATAAGTCAAAAAATAAAAATATATTCGTTCTGGGTATTGGCTAGAACCATTTCTATGCCCTAGGCGCCCATTTGTGCAAATTTTGGTGATTTATAATGAAGAATCTGATTTTATCTTGTTGGTAGAACATTTCTAGAGGCTGTACCATTCTGTTCCACCTGGCAAGTGTTTAGAAAAAAAAATACTTCAATTTGTCAGCTGTTTCTTTGTCTAGTCTTCATTGTCATCATCCTAGCATTCGTTTGCATCAAGTCTCATGTCATTCTGACAAGTATTGAGTGAATTGTGAGCATTTTAGTGGATTTTAGGGTTGCTGGTTTTGCATTTAAAGGTGCAGATCTGATTTGATCAGAATCTTAAATCTGGTTTTTGAGAGAAGAAATCAGTTTGGTATTTCCATTAAGCAAGGAGAATTCTATATCTAAATGCTCGTTGAATTGTTCTAACTCTATGCTCTTGGCAGGCGAATTCTCTATCATATTGTAAGCTGACAGTAGTATTGGCAGCAGTTTTTAATCTTGCTTAATTATCTGATTTGTAATGCTCATCTTTACATTCTATAATTGCCTTGTAATATCTTACATCTCCGCCCTATGGTAGCTCCTTTCCCATTCCGGGTTAGAAAGCACATTCTAGGTGTCGAGTTACTTTCCACATTCTAGCTTATTTCCCTTAACCGCATTGTAATTCTTAGCATCTCCGTCATATGGTAGCTCCCATTCCATCTCGGTTTGGAAAGCACATTCTTGACGTCGAGTTATTTCAGCTTATTAGTGATAGGGATCCTCTGACCATATGATCGTCCTTCGCGGGCACATTCTTGGTTAGAGTTTTTGCATAAGCATTTCAATTCAGATCCTCTGACCAATGCTCACACCTTGCCCACATCGGGATCCTGGTGTACATTCTGGTTAGAGTTGCTTCAGCATCGTTTTGGTTTAGATCTAACCTTAACGGGTGCGTTTGTTTGTAAACTTGCAATTGAAAAAACGAAAAAATTTGGCTCGGAATATTTCAGTGGTATCAGAGCCAAGATCCTGCCATCCTGTGCCCAACAAGGTTTAGTGATAGTCGAATGACAGAGAATTCAGTTTCTACATCAGAGATCAGAACGGAGTTCAGTTCAGTTTAGAAGTGGCAGTTAAACATGGCTAAGAAGGAAGAGATAAAGCTGGAACAAACACTTTTTACGGCTGGAAATAGACTTGACAAAGAATTTCAGTCAAGGGAAGATGAAGAGAATAATCTTCAAATATTGGAACAATGTTTGAGACAGGTGAAGCAGTCACCTTCTTATTTGATGCAGTTGGCAATGTCACCTACAGTAACCTTTTTAAAACAGCCCTATTGGTTGGGACATCTAGATGAAGAAACCAAGCTGTTGATTTCTTCTTGCTTCATGGAGATGATGAGAATTACGGCTCCCCTAACACCCTATGATGATGAAACCATGAAAATCATTCTGAATATGATTGTGGAGAGTTTTCAAGACCTAGATGAAACGGGAAATAAATTGTTTCCAAGAAAAGCTGCTATATTGAAGACATTTTCAGAAATTAGAGTTTTCCACCTTTTGATAGATTTAGAGATGGAAGTTCAAATCTATCGTTTGTTTAATTATCTCTTCTCTTCAACTTGGAGTGAGCAAGAAGAGGATGTTATTGCAGCTGTGAAGAATATTCTTGTTCTCACCATTAATGAGGTTGATGAAATTCCGCCTAGTGTCCAATCCTTCCTCTTGGACGCATATGAACATGAAGAAGAGGATTCTCCTATTGCTGCTATGCTGATTAAGGAATTGTTTAATCATTGTGAGGAGAAACTGAAGCCATTTTCGGAGAAATTAGAGCAAGATGCAGGAAAGATTAGTGGTCATGATGATAGAGATGTTTCCAATGAGTCCATACCCGATCATGTTGACGATTTGGTAAAGAGGGATTCTCTTCATGTTGCTGCCCCAACTTCTCAAGAAGTTCTACATGAAGAAATCAGCGTAATACTTCCTCATGGTGAAGATAATGACGGTGAAGTATTCAAAACAACAAGCAATGAAGATTTCTCATTCCATTATGAAGGTGACACTGGGTTTGAGCAGCAAACTGAGCCATTGGAGAGAAATGTTTTTGATGATATCAGCTTAAGTGATTTGGGACTTGACTTATTCAAAGAGTCATCACTACAAAGGGAGCATGATAAGTTTTTCCCAGTTGATCATCCTAATCAACCCACTAGCATTTGGGATCCGGGTGTGTTGGCACCAAGGTATGAAAGAGAACCCTTGTGGGATGAATTTCCCTTTGATCCTGATGAAGAACAAAAATCAGATTGCACTGCAAACTATGAGGTAGCCATTGAAAAGGAAGTTGTCTTTGAAGAAGAAGAGTGTTCAATGAAGCTCCATAATGAACACTTTGAAGTGGTTGCAGCCACTAAAGAAGAAAATGTTTCTACGGAAGCTTTCCGAACAGCGGATGATTATGACCCATTGAGCAAGTTGGATGTTGCTATAATGTTTGATCAAGGAGACAGTAATGAAGAAGAAGAGCTAGAAGACCTTATGGCTCTTGAAGATGGAAAGTTTGAAGTTGTTACTAAACACAAATCTGATTTTTCAATGCGTGAAGCTGATTGCAAGCAATGGATTGAAGAATTCGTGGAGTATGATGCTCTTTATGACAATGAGCATTCTCAACAAGTTGGTGGTGAAAGACAAGAATGTTGGAGTAGCTTTGAGGGCAGCAAAGGCATGAAACTAAGTTCTGATTTTCAGTTGCAGCCTATCAACAGTTTACCATCTTTGCATACTCTTGGAAGGGAAGATCAAGTCAAAGAGACCCTTGAAGAGGAAGTGCGAGTTCTATCCCAATTTGATCGCACTCGCAGTTTGATTGAAGAGCTCTACTGGAAGGCTCAGCTGGAAGAGAGACTAAGAGGAGTAAAAGATGAAGTTGCTCTTCCCAATTTGCAACTTATCAGAGATTCTTTGGAGACCTTGAAGTCCGAGTACATGCACTTGATTGAAGACCGAGATCGTGCCATTGAAGTTGCAAAGAAGAACATTTGTGCTTTTCAAGAAAAGGAGAGTATGGTTGATGAGCTCACTCTGGAGCTCGAATCAACAAGGGACATGTTGAAAGAAACTCAGCTGGCTCTAACGGAGGTTGAAGACCAGTTTGCTGACTTCAAACTTTTCAAGGAGCAAGAGGGTGCACAAAGAGCTGAAGAAATCAAGCAAGTGATTGGAGAGCTTGATTGTCTTCAAGAGGAGTTTGATCTTGAAAGCATCTCAAGAAAATCAGAAGTTGCATGTGCTGGTTTGGAGCAGCAAGATGAAAGGAATAACTTTCGAGTTTTTGACAATCCTCTCTTTGAAGAAGGTGATGAAGGAGATTATGGCAATCCTCTCTATGTGATGGAAGATGAAACAAAGAATGAGATTGAGTATGGTTTCCAGTGCTTGGATGCTTTGATCTCACTCCATGTGGATGTGCCACGTTTGCTGATTAGTAATGAATGCATAAGTGGGTTTGAGGATGAAGGTTCTACATGGGAGGTGACGAAGCAAGGTAATTTCAACATCTATGACATCAAGGTGTTGATGAGACAAGTCTTGGTAGCTGTTGGTAACTTCATTACAGCAGCAACGAGTGAAGATTTCAGACCTACTACTCAGGAGGAATGGGAAAAAGGTGAACTAGACTTTGGTGGTTGCACTCTTGACAATCCATCCCTTGGGTGGAATGATGTTTGGAATCATATTGATCAGTTTTGGGAGCTGAATTTGAAGCCACTCTATGTTTCATACTCCCTTAATGTGGAAGCTTTCATGGTTAAGCTTCAAGGATTTACTAGATGGGGCATCAGTTTCGTGAGAAGGCACTTGGTTCTCACTAGCACTTGGGAATGTGTAGAGATTTCTTTTCAGTGTGTTGAAAATCACTTTCAGTTGGGTATCCATGCTTGGGATTCTCAACTTGGGTTGTTAGAGTTTATTACTTATGGAAAAGACTTTTGGAGGGATAAGGATCAAATTTCCAGATTTGTTGATGTTGTTCCCTTCTTTTCCAGCTACTTGATGGTTCCGTTTGTTCATCAACAAATGGATTGGAGAGAAATTTTGAATATGGGTTGGAGAGATCAACGATCGGTAGTTCTTGGAAGTGACTTTCAGCTCAGACAAGGGCAGATTTTGAGACACGAGCTTGCTGGTTGGAGGCAGACCAGCCACCTTACTTATGGAGTTACTTTCATTCAAGAGAGTTGGTTCCTCACTCCTGATCAAAGAAGTGGTAGTTTTCTGATGGAGATGGCTTTAGCGTGTTTTTCAGCCACTTTGGAGGTTTGTGATGCAAACTCTGATGGTTTATTTTCATTATTGGTTCATGACAGCGAGCTACCCCATGCTTTGATTCTACATTTTGAGACTCTTGGGGTTGGAATTGTGAAAAACTTCTTCAGACTTCATAGTTGTGCCATGATAATTCAGTTGAGGCATAGGGAATTCATGTGGAGTCATGAGTTTGAATTTGTTGAGCTTTTGCAAAGGATTGCCTTCCTCTTTGCAAGAAGATTTGAAGATGTCACATTTGCAGTCATGGTTCCGTTTGTTACCATGTGGAGGTATGCTGAAGAGTTCGATTTTGAGTTGAGTAGACTATCTTTCCTTTTGCCTAGGATTGTGATAGACATTGGTACGGTTGATATTTTTGACTCAGAGCATTTTGGACATGAGACATTGCATGAAATTGATCTCAGTCCTTTAAGATTTCTTAGTTTGAGTATCATGGACGGTAACATTCTGGAGTTACAAGGGAGGTTGGTGCAGCATTGGCGAGATGTCTTCACTAATGAGATCAGAGTGGTGCAGCATTGGCATGGTGGGTTTTCCCTGAGACAGACTTGGGACCCTGGGATCTTACTTGTTGGGGTATTGATCGGTTCTATATTCTATGGAGTTGTGGTGGCATTGCTTGAGGACAAGCAATTTTGGGAAGGGCGGATTGTAATGTCCCCATTTTTAGCACTACACCTTTCAGTGATTGATGGCCTATCCCCGGTGAGTTGTCGGCTAGCAGAAGCTCGAATCAGGGTTTCCAAACTTCTTAGAGGATGTTTTTGTCTTTTTGCTTAGTCTGCATTTGGAATTGTTGATTTTGGATTGCGGATTCTTTCTGGGTTTTCAGAGAGCTTCGCGTTGGTGGTTTCGGTTCGGCATTCTGAGCAATTACATGGATTTACTATTTTTAGTAAATTTTATTTTTAGCAGTTGACTTGTTGACTCCTAATCAGTAGGCTTCACTATGGCAGTCTGTTCAGACGGTATGGTTGAATTTGGCTTCTGATGCATTTCCATGGTGATATAAGATATTTTATATTATAATGTTATAATTTAACATTATAATTCCTTGTTCTAGCATCATGAATTAATATTGTCTTTAAAAGGGGGACATTGAAGGGTATTTTCACATGGAGGAAATATTTTAATATTTCTAAAGGCCAAATTTTAGCTAGAGGATTTGGATGCCAACTTTGAGGGAGATATTATTTTATTAAAAGATTTATTTTTGCTCTTAAAAAGGGACGCCACTCTTGGAGGGAAAATGAAGTCAAATTCAAATTGGAAAAAGGGCGCACTTTCTAGAAGCATCTAGAGATTCTCTACTAAGTCTATAAAAGAAGGCCTTCTCTCTTCATTTTATCATCTTATGACTTGAGTAATGTTATGCTGCCGAAATGGTATTGGGATTGCTTCGAGGAATGAATGCCTCCTAGCCTTGGCTCGACTTCTTGCTTGAAAGATAGCAACTAGTGGAGAGTTAGTTTGTAGTTGAGTGGATTTTGTAGTGAGATTTTTGCATTGTAGTAGTTATTTTGCATTTGTAGTTCGATTTCTAGCATGTTAATGAAGTTCTGGAGTTGCTGATTTAGTATAGCTGCATGTTGTATTTGCTCATAAGTCAAAAAATAAAAATATATTCATTCTGGGTATTGGCTAGAACCATTTCTATGACCTAGGCGCCCATTTGTGCAAATTTTGGTGATTTATAATGAAGAATCTGATTTTATCTTGTTGGTAGAACATTTCTAGAGGTTGTACCATTCTGTTCCGCATGGCAAGTGTTTAGAAAAAAAAATACTTCAATTTGTCAGCTGTTTCTTTGTCTAGTCTTCATTGTCATCATCCTAGCATTCGTTTGCATCAAGTCTCATGTCATTCTGACAAGTATTGAGTGAGTTGTGAGCATTTTAGTGGATTTTAGGGTTGCTGGTTTTGCATTTAAAGGTGCAGATCTGATTTGATCAAAATTTTAAATATGGTTTTTGAGAGAAGAAATCAATTTGGTATTTCCATTAAGCAAGGAGAATTCTATATCTAAATGCTCGTTGAATTGTTCTAACTCTATGCTCTTGGCAGGCGAATTCTCTATCATATTGTAAGCTGACAGTAGTACTGGCAACAGTTTTTAATCTTGCTTAATTATCTGATTTGTAATGCTCATCTTTACATTCTATAATTGCCTTGTAATATCTTACATCTCCGCCCTATGGTAGCTCCTTTCCCATTCCAGGTTAGAAAGCACATTCTGGGTGTCGAGTTACTTTTCGCATTCTAGCTTATTTCCCTTAACCGCATTGTAAATCTTAGCATCTCCGTCATATGGTAGCTTCCATTCCATCTC
>VDFB02313006.1:0-43524 GCA_007258455.2 Sequoia sempervirens | reverse complement strand
GTAACAAAAACAACATCAAGAAGACATTTCAAAAGCAAGATAATTACCTATTCCATGTTGGATTGGTGTCACATGGGCTAGTGACCCTTTCCCAACCCTTGATCAAAGCTCAAGATGATGCAAATGCAATGGAGATGATGGGCAAGATGAGTTCTCAAATTAAGAGAGTAACCTTGCATTAAAGTTGTGGATCCAATGAATGAGGATTAAGCCTTCTTTTATAGATTTTCTTGATGAGAGATTGGCCAAGATGGTGAATGTGGGACTAAAGATCCTCCAATGAGAAGAAGACACTTGTCAAGTGGTGAGTGGTCAATGGTTGTGCAAGATTTGGGAAGAGTGCCCATGAGAGGGAGAATTTGAATTCAAATTTTGCAAAAAATTTTGAGAGGGGGGACAAGAAAAACAGCAATAAATGCAATGTTGGACTTGTCATGTTGAGGGAAAATGAGGGTTTTTTAATAAATCAATAAAATTGATTTATTGTGCAAGTGGAGATATCTAGAGAATGCAAGTGGGTGAGATTAGTATTTAATTAGGGTTAGATTAAATAGATGATGATTATGTTAGTTTAATGATGATTAGGTGAGTTGACTTTTAGGACTTTGATATTTGATTTATTTGAATTAGAAAATGATGGAATATGATTTAGGATTTGATTTAAATGGATGTTTGATTTATTAAAAGGTTCATGATAATGTTTATTTGATTTTAAATAAATGATCCTAGGAGATGAAATTACCTAATGAATGGATGAAAGTCCACCTGATTAATTGATGAATGGTCCTAATGTGAAATCTAAATGAATGAACCTAATCAAATGCAAAATGTTAATTTTGCATGTCTACAGTAATAAATCTAATGAGGATGCTTTGAATCTTTCCCTTGATAATGTTGATGATTCTTGGGTGTTAGATTTAGGGGCTTCATTTCATGCTACGCCCCATAGAAGTTATTTTTTTTATTATGTCCAAGAGGATTTTGGGATGGTTTATTTGGGAGATAACAAACCTCGTTAGATTGTTGGAAAGGGAAGAATCAAGATTAAGTTGCAAAATGGGAATCATTGGCTACTACATGAGGTAAGGCACATTCCAAAGTTAAAAAATAATAATAATTTCAGTAGGGCAACTAGATGATGAGGGTTGTGTTGTTACATTTAGTGATAAAAATTGGAAGGTTACAAAAGGTGCCCTAGTGGTAGAAAAAGGTGTGAAAGTAGGCACCTTATATCTTTGTATAGGTCATATTGTTCCTTCTACTTTAGTTATTGCAGATAAAAATCAATGTTTAGGAACAATTGTTGCAGTTCAGTAGGCAAAAAATTACACAGTTGCTATGGATTCTGAATGAGCACTGTGGCATAATAGACCTGGGAATAGCAAACCAACTCATTCACTTTGGTGCATCCTTGAGAGATACGCGGTCATATTGGGGAAAGTTCTAGCAAGAGCTCACTGTAATGATCCACTAGCTTGGGACATCGACTCTTTTTTTCACTCTTAGCTCTATAGACACAAAATGCCCTGATTTGTACAAGGTCCTTGATCTTGGTGCTTACTAGCATGTGTCATACTCTCGAAGACGCTTCACAAATAATGTTGTCTACAACCCACATGTAATGGCCTTGTACATGCACTTGTAGTTTACCATTTTTTGTGAGGAGGTTCTTGAGAGGCTTTTCCATACAAAGGATTATTGGTATAGGTATGAGTGGTAGCACCATGGATCAACACATGTCCATGGTTTTATGTGGCTTCTAGGTGCCCTGAATATGGACATGCTTGACTGGTCCAACCCACACGAAGTTCAACAAGTAGAAAGCTTCTTTGATTGCTATGTTTCAGCATGGAAACCTCATTCCCCAAAACAACTAATATCAAGAGTCCACCACTCTTCCTTGGAGGACTTGTATTTGCTTGACACTTCACAAATTGCTTGCAAGAACCCAATGGTGGATTATGAACAATTGGTGAACATGATGCAAAGGCATACAAAATGTACTCAGTACACATGTCTTAGGAAAAAAGGCCAACAATTACAATGTTGCTACAAAGCTCCATGGAATGCACAACCATCGTTGACATTGGCAATTGACAATGAATCAAAAAGATCCTACAAGCCAACAAGAAATGATGAGCACCTTAATATCCAAAACCATGAGATGCTTGCAATCTGGCGAGTAAACGTTGATTTCCAACAAGTATTGGCAAGACAAATTGTGCTAAACTACATTTCCAAATATGCATCAAAGTCCGAAAATAAGTCTAAAATCTATATTGATATCTTGCAAAGGCTTACAAATACAAATTCATTTGGGGATAAAGCATTTCTTTCTTATCAAAATTTCATGATGAACTTGGTTGTAGATTGTGACATTGGTGCACAAGAAACATGACATATGTTGCAAAAGTTGCCCCTTGTCATGTGAAGCCAACATTTCCTATCTTTGAATGTGAGTAGGAAAACCTTTTACTATTTAAAAACATTTGATAATGGTGAAGAGCTTGCAAGTAGTTATATTCACTGTTACATGCAAAGACCAACTGACATGGACATTATATCCCTTATTCAATCTACACAATTATACACCCATCAGAAAAATTGCAAAGGCAGGGTCTGACGCTTGCGGCCACACCCTACTATGATAATTGTTTACCCATTATTCAAGTCTACCCCTCTTGAGCATTGTGATACATTTGAAACATTTTTCTGGTCGAAATTTCTCCTATGCAAGCCATTTCGAAATGTCAAAGCAGATATAGACCTCACCAAAGATACTATAACACACAATTGGAGGCTTTTCATGTTGTTGGCTATCACCCTTGGCATGTCAATAGAGTTATTGCTCCCCCCACCAATCAAAAAGAAGGTGATAGTGATACCAACAACACTCATTCTCTGCCTCCTACAGATGAATATGAATGGGAATTGCTTCATTGCCTCGGTGCTACAAACAACATCTGCTTGGACTAGCTACAAATTTAGGTAGGCAAGACTTTGATTTAAATCACATGTGGTACACACATGATGTTCCTGATATTCTACATAGTGTTTTTTGTAGAGTTCATCTTAACAAATAAATTTCATACAACTAAAGATAGTCTTTGCCCACCTGTTGCACCTGCACTTTGTCATCAACTATCACCTAAGAAAGAGCTTGCTCTAAATATTATTAAACAACACCACCTTGGCCCATCTTCATCATAACCATTGTGTATGATTATTCACGGTACTATGGGTACAAGTAATTCATTTCTTATAGACAACGTCCAAAGAACACTAAATACATTGCCAAATTGGAGAATGAATCCTTTGCTTGCTTTGGTGCTAATGGGGGGTGACCACTTAGAATATACATGCCTCTACAATGCATACAACTCTTCGAATACCAATTAAAGATATGAATCGATCGCAAGGACAACCATTGACCATATTTCAAGAGGACTTTAAAAACATTAAGTACATCTTAATTGATGAAATGAGCTTCTTGGGACCTAAGTTGTTACTCAAAATAGATAGTCGGCTGAGACAAGAATTTCCTACTAGACATATGTAACCATTTCATGGTGTCTCTGTTATACTTATGGGTGACCTCACACACTAGCCACCTATTTTGGATAGGACTATCTACACTTCTCGCTCCACAGCCTTGGCTCTTTGGCACACTTTTAATGTTGTTGTCACACTCGACACAGTCTTCCACCAACATGGACAGTCTAATGCACAACAAGAGTTCCATACACTCAAACTAATTGGAAAAATCTTATGAATCAAACAAATGCCATGCTTTTAGTTCAACAAAACCAAGAGTTTGATGTGGCTATTCAATTATTCCCTAGAAATAGTTTGGTCACCTTGCACAATAGAAAAATTCTTAAATAGTTAAATGTTCCCATTGTAATCAGCATTGCTAAAACTACTCAGCAAAATGCACCTAATTATGGTGATCATGAGCAACTTCAAGTAGAGCTCTTACTTTCAATTGGCGAACAAGTTATGTTAACAAAAAAATTTGGGTGGCAGCTGGCCTGGTCAATGGATCATTGGGTATTGTCAAGTCTATCGTATATGCTATGAGTGCTAAACCACCTCAACTGCCTCAATATGTTGTTGTGCACTTCCCAAACTACATTGGCATAGCATGGGATCAAGAGAACCCAAAAACCATCCTCATTCCCCCGATCACACAGGGCAGCCGAACACAACTCCCCTTGACAATGGCTTGGGAAATAACAATACATAAATCTCAAGGCTTGACATTGAAGAAAGCTACAATATATATTGGAACTAAAGAAAGACAAGGACTAACATTCATAGCTCTTTCCCATGTAAAATCAATTGCAGGAATACACATAGATCCTCCTTTCTCTTTTGATAGATACTCTAGATTACGTGGCAAAAAATATAGTGCACTCTAAATCAAAGAAGAGGATCACCTCCAACAGCTTTTTCCATTGCCATCATGATGAAATTTTTTTGTTCTTTTTGGTAACTATATCACTTTTCCCTTCCCTTTTCATTTCAATGCATTTAGCATTTCCACCATTTCTAATTGTTCAATTCCATATGTAACTTGACTCAATGCTTCCTAATGTTATCAGCTATAACTATAGATCTTCACAATGCTAAATAGCTTCATGATGGAATGTTTTGCATGCTATATGAGCTACAACTACACTCTAGTAATATACAAGGTGTAGACATAGAAAATATACCGACATACTTGATCTTGATTATTAACACCATTTCATCCTGAATCATCTTCTTAGCTAAATCATCACCATTCATCCCTTAATTAAATAAATCATTATTTATCTGATTAAGTCATTCTCTCTCATTAATTAAATAAATCAATGTTATTTAATTAATCTTCTAAACCCTATTTAATAAAATAATTCATTTTATTTGATAAAATCTCTAAAGTCATCTCATTAAATTAAATAAATTAAACTTTGTTTAATTTAATCTAACATCATCCCTCTTTAATTAAATAAATCAAATCCTTATTTAATTAAATCTAAATCATTTTCCTCTTAGCTTTGATTTAAATCAACCCAAAAATATAAATCAAATAGTCACATCATCTAATCCCTCATTAAATTAATTAAACCCTGATTAATTTAATCCTAATCATCCAATTTCTCTAGATTTTTCCACTTGCACATGAAAATACATTTAATAGATTTATTAAATCCCTATTTTCTTTCAACTTGGCATCTTTAGGGGAATATTCCTCCAAGTTTGAAAATCCCTGCAAGTGGATTTGTCATTCCAACAAGACATTCATTCCCTCTTACATATCCTTGTGCATTGAGCCAAGTGGCATTTAATTCATTTTTTTTCCCTCTAACATGTCATTTCATGATTTTCAAATTCCACCTAATTTCATTTATTGTGTACATTCATCAAAATGTGCTCAAGCTTCCTCCATTCACATCTTGACAAGTGGCACTTTCCCATTGGATGTTGAATGATCCCACATTGCTTGATTTTTTCTCATTCCTCCATCTTGTCTTTCTATAAATAGAAGACCTTCCTTTGTATTTGGATCATCCACAATTTGAGAAAGTCTACTATACTCAATTTCAACCTCAATCATATCCATTTTCATTCATTTTATCAAGTTCATAGCTAGGTTATTGCATATTTCTTCATGGAGCTCAATTGAATCAACCATCAAGTGGATCAATCTTCATCAAATCATCACAAGCTTGCATAGGAGTTGGGAAAGGGCCAATTTCCACATCAAATTGGCACCAACTCCCCCATGGGATTGAGTATTTGCATCTTAAAATAGGATTTCATTGCTTTCTTGGTTCATTTTCTTCATTTTCTTTCCTATTTAAGCTTTACAAATGAATTTCATGGGGAATCTTGATTCTCACTTGCATTTGATCTAATATTTTGTTTGTTTCTTATGTTTATGCAGGTCTAGGATTGGGGTTCTACACAAGGTAAGGCTATATGTAATTTATTCCATCTCTTTTTACACAATTGCATTTTAAATTATTTTCATAAATGATACAACTGTATATACTTTTAATAATGTATAACACTGATTTCAACTCTACAAAATCCATAGGTAACAAAACATAATTAAATGGGACTTGTAATTATAAAGATACTGCATCTCGCTATGTGCACAAAGTATTTTTGCATCTTATTTATTTGATCTCTTCTATTACACATTCATTACATATTATTTGTTATAAATTATAGAACTATTTATGTTTCCTAATTTAGATATTCACTAACAATGACACATATTCATTGCACTAAACTACACATTTTCCTTTCTTTTTTCTAGAACATACTCAGGTCAAAAAAATTCAGCAATAAGAAGAATACTACAATGGAAAAAATGATAATGATCATATCATCAGAGAACCAACCTACAACCACTGATTTCCAAAATGGGCTAAATATTTGTTAAATCCTTCACACTTCCATTTACTAGAAATGTTGCTCTTCATTTATAACATTGACTATGGTTGTTCTCGATTATCATGGAATACTTTTTGGATTTCAAATAACTTCAAAATATTCTCCTATGCATAGTTGTATTAAAAAAAAGAAACTTTTAATATATTATTTCTTTGAGCCTCACAAAGGAATTGTTAGAATGATAAACAAAATTTATATTGATATATTGGTTTTAGTTATTATTTCTTTGAACCTTAGAAAGGAAATGTTAGAATGGTAGACTCTATATTAGGTGTAATAAGGAACATTGGTTTCACCATTGATCATAGTGCTCGACAATGTATGTTCTTGCTACAAAACAACAATCAACAATGTTGTATGGAAAATATCATTAACTATTTTTGAAAAATAGAAGAATCACGGATCACACTGTTGATAGCAGCTGGACTTACTATTTTCAAAATCCTCTACAAAGGATTTTTTCCAAATGTATTATCTACCACTGTGTTCAATGGTTAGATCAATGTTTCATATTACAGTTAATATACAACCTATCATTCTAAGGATTATTTTTTTATGCTAAAAGAGATAATAAGTAAAAAGGTCCATCTATCTTCAGGTGCATATATATCGATATAGATTTTTCTTTGCAACTGCATATATCTGCATTGCATACTTTTGATGCATAGATATACTTGAAGTGGAGATGGTTGCAAGGAAATAAAGTAGTTTATGCTATTTTCCATAAGCCATTGTTGACTGTTGTTCTATGGCCTCAAATAAATTATTTCATTTATGGTTTATGTCTACTAGAAATGGTTGCAAAGGAATAAAATAGTTTACTTTGTTCTCGAAAACGCATTGTTGATAGTTTTTATGTGGCTTGCGGAAATAGTTTGTGCTACTTTCCATAAGCCATTGTTGATCATTGTTTTGTGGCTTTAGCAATACTATTTCATTAACACTCAACAATGCCTTATTAGAAATAACATAAACTGATTAATTCCTTTGCACCCATTCCCAACACTGGTTTATCGAAAACAACATAAATTGTTGTTAAATGCTAAATGATTGTTATCTCCTTGCATAGACACAAGGGAGGGGCTTATTATAGAGCTCATGGTGTATATCATTTGATGATTATTTTATCATTTTAAAGGCGAAATTTAAATGATTATTCTTACAAGTCAAAGTGCATAGACTTTTGAGCATTCTAAAGAATAAGGTAAAAATTATGGAGACCAACAAAGGTGTAAGTGTTTGATTAACACATGTGATTGACACACATTATAAAGTGTTACATGGGTATTATGATGGTTATGTGCAAATGATGACATAATTAAGTGTTTTATTTGTAACACTGACACAATAATTATGCCTTAAAATAATCACCATTGCCACTACATGAAAAGCATAAATAATAGGCCATTGTTGATTTTTGTTATCTTGCTTTAGAAATACTTACATAACAACAGTCAACAATGCCTTATTAGAAATAACATAAACTATTTAATTCCTTTGCAGCCATTCCCAATAGTGGCTTATCGAAAACAACATAAACTATTGTTAAATGATAAATGCTTGTTATCTCCTTGCAACTATCACCAATATTGTTCCATGTATGGTTTCCCTATAGTTCATTTATGTTTTCTATGTGTTGACGGTGGTTGGAAAGCAATGAATTGGTTACAATTTATGCTATCTTGCATAAGCCATTGTTGAATGTTGTTTTCTAGCTTAAAAAATGTTACTACATTTATGGTTTTCATGTATTGGCGATGGTTGCAACCTAATAAAATAGTTTATTTTGTTTCCGGTGGCATATAGTTGGTTGTGGTTGTGTATCCTTTTTCATTACATTCATACTCATTACTATTATTTCTTGCAGTTGATACCACTCATTATTTCATAAATGATAATTATTTTTACCACTTCGTAATCGAAGCTAAGATCAATGTTAAATATTACACTTGATATACAACTTATCATACATATGAATATTGTCTATATCCAATTTCATATGTCTGTTACATGCAAAACAACTCACCACAGTGGTTGCTCGCAGTCTGAACAACTACTATACAGATCCTTGCCATTTGGAATTCCCCTCTGCCTATCGGCTCACCATTGCATGTCACTACATGCAACTGCTAGTATATGTACTATATGGATGTCATAGATATTGATTATGATATGTAATGAATGTATGATGAAGGAAATATGGATGGATATATATTTTTTGTTTCAATGAATAATCCTAATGGAATGTCAATGAAATGATAGTGTGAAATGACAAAGATTCTTAGAATAAAAAATCTATATTATTCTAAACAACCTAAATGATAATAAAAATGTAAAATGAAATGGATTAAGATGCTTAGAATAATAAATATATATTATTCTAAACAACTTAAATGTTAATGACAATGAAAAATGAAATGGATTAAGATGAATAGAATAAAAAATATATATTATTCTAAACATCTTAAATGATTATGAAAATGCAAAATGAAATGGATTAAGATGCTTAGAATAAAAAACCTATATTATTCTAAACAACTTATATGATAATGAAAATGCAAAAGTAAATGGATTAAGATGCTTAAAATAATAAATCTATATTATTCTAAACAACTTAAATGATAGTGAAAATGCAAAAGGAAATGGATTAAGATGCTTAGAATAAAAAATCTATACTATTCTAAACAAATTAAATGATAATGAAAATGCAAAATGAAATGGATTAAGATGCTTAGAATAAAAAATGTATATTATTCTAAACAAATTGAATGATAATGAAAATTCAAAATGAAATGGATGCAAATAATGTAAGATGATAGTGAAATGAATGGTCGGTGTAGTAAACTTGTCAAAAACTGAAGTGAATTGATAGGAAGAATAGATGGGGGCAACATCATTTGCACAACCAAAATCTATTAGTCTAGGGTAGGTGAATGGACTTGGGAGATGTAATAGGATGGTAAATGAAGAGGAATTATGATATGAATCATGCAATCTAACACTATGCTATCATATAAAGAGCATTCAATTTTAATATAGCATAGGATACCACACGTCAAGGTATGAGGAACCAAGGAAAATGATTATCCAATGCATAGGATTGAAACAACAAACAACTAGGTTAATCCAACATCCCAAATTCATAGTGGGATTTGGTAGGGTTGATGTTGGAAAACCACAAGCAAAAAGGATGCCCTTGTGTAACACAAGACCATAGGGATCTTGGTGGGTACTATGTGGGACAACCATGAAAACATGATCACACAAAAAACCAAGATATGCCCCTATTTTTTACCAATCAAAGTGCACCATGATATGATGGATCATGGCAACCTTGAGTAGGTATAGTAGGAAGCTCAAAAGTTAAAAAAAGTGCAAAACCACCAAGAAACCACAATAAATTTCAGATATCCTTTGCCATGAGGATGATAAGTGGATGGAATTGATGTGATTTAAAGTGAGGAATGATATATCCTACAAGACCAAATATAGATGGGGTAGATCATAAGACCAACATGACATGGGATGGTTGAAATAGATTGGGACCTCTAGTGTTGAAAAATATCGTAGGGGACATTTCACAATTGTTTGGGTCCTCGTTGTGGATTTGGGTTTAATGTTTCCTTGATTTAGTGTTGTAATGTGTTTGACACATTCACATTAGGTCATGGGACCTTGTGAACTAATGGAATTAAATGGTACCTTTCTAAAGTGTTGTGAAGTGTTGTAACACACTTTCACACTTTTCTAAGGACTTATTAATTAATTACACCTAATAAACCTCTTTTTAACATTAATCTTGCCTTATTTGAAGTGTTGTAACACACTTTCACACTTTTAGAGACTTTTCATTAATAATTGGGCTTTCTTATGCTTTAATTGGCCCCATTTTGCATCCACAAGCCTCATTTATTGTATCTTTTCAAGGATAATCCCAACACAAATCAATAACCAATCATAATTCAAGTGTTTATGGCTTGTGTGGCCCAGATTTAGGGATCTGGGACTCATTCACCACCTTGGGTGAATGGGCCCCACTGGATCTTTTGGCCTCGAACTAGTTTTCACACATTTCTAAGCACTTTTGGTTTTTGGTCCCATACATTATTCCTGGTGGGACTCATTCGCCACCTTGGGCGAATGAGTCTCGTATGGCCTAAAATAAAATTTAATTCAAATTTGTGGCGGGATTTTATTCTCTTAGATTTGATGTCGGCTTGTAGTGTTGTAATTTCAAGAATTATTGCATAATTGAGTATAAATATAAGGTTCTTTCACTCATATTTAACACCTAGCTTTCAAGAGCATTCAAGGGAAGTTTATCAAGCATTTTAGAGTAGCATTCAAGTGTCAATCATCATGTTAAGGAGTTCATACATCATGTTTGTTATTGTGCTAACAATTGTGATGTAGGGTTTTACGATTCAAGCAAGTATTTCAAGAAAGATCAACATCAATCAAGTAAGAGTCAAGAACCACATCCATTGCATCCATTTGAAGCATATTTGCAACACCTTATTGCTAGGGTTTGGTGAGTTGCAACATTTTTTTTTGTTCATTCATCATTTTCCATTCATATTTGATTTCATTTCAAGGTTTAATTACCAACAAGGGGTTTGACCAAGGTGAACCCTTATCCACTAACCCAACAATATTTTTCCCTCTCCTTTGTGTGTGATTTGCAGGTCTAGGTTGCAAATTCCATAAGGAGGAATATTGGAGAAAAGTTGCAAATCATTCAAAAATTTCAAAGTTGTCATCAAGCCTTGGAGAACATTGGAGAAGACCTACAAGTTGCAAATTGGCGATTCGGATCCGGAAAAAAATCAGGAAGGGTAGAGCAGATAAAGAAGAGTAGGATCAACTTTTGAAGTTGTAGAAAATCCCAACTGGAATGATTCGCCACTTTTGGCGAATGAGTCCTAGTTCTAAAAGAATTTTAGGATTTTGTTGATATGGATACCCTTTTGGAAGATTTTTGTTCTTACATAGTTTCCCATAAATACGACTAATTTTCCCAGCTTAGCGAATGAGTCCCAATCACCTTAACATCATATTTTCCAATGATTTAGACCTCCATCCTACCTTCTCTGATTTCCTAGGTGCACACTTTCTGCTTCACAATTTTTTGTTGCCTTTCATTCATCTTTCTAGGTCATTTAGTGTTATTTTGCATTCAATTAGGGTTTTTCATTTTATATTATATTTCATTATCTTTTCAAAGTTTACACTTGGTGGCGAACCCCTCATTAGATCATTTTTAGTCCCTGGAACAACCCTCTTGCAAGATTTCTTTCTCCTTTGTAAAGAAATCTCAAGGGTTTGTTCTTGAGTGAAAGTTAGAGAAAGTTGTTCTTTCTAGGCCCTAAACCATCAAGGGTGGAGAAAGGAATATAATTTTCCACCTTTCATTTTGGTGAACCTACATTTAGAATACCTTTTCTTATTTGGAGTGCATTATCTTGTTTACAGTCACATTGGATTAGGACGTGCATTTGAGGTTTTCAAATTGTGCATTAGTGAAAACTCATATAGATTGCATTTTTTTGCATCCAATTTCAATGAAAATAATTCAAATTTTGCATTTGCATCTTAGATACATATCATAAAACATAAAAAGCATAAAATTCAATTGAAATATTTTGAAAATTTTGAAAAAAATCATCACTAGGACTCAATTACCACCTTGGGTGAATCAGTCCCTCTGTACATTTTGCACTGCATTTTTTGGAATTAAAAATACTATTTCTAAAGTTTTCTTTCTTGTTATTTCTTTTCTATTTTATTTTTCATAATTTTAGTTATAAGCATTTCATTGTTCTTAGCTTACATTGCATTTGCATTCACCCTGCATTTAGTAGCCTTTGCATGAGTATTTGGTGTCTTATTACTAATACTATAGTGAGATGAACTTCAAGACTCATGTCATCCCACGATAGAACAATTGTTGTGGATCTTGTGTTGTCAAGCTCTTTTACTCCTAGAATTGACATTAGTACACTAGGTATGGACAATACCCTTAGCAACTTTTTTCCTCCAAGTAGTATGCAAGTTGAAATTATAAGGAATGATAGTGTTTGACGAGGGAGCAAACCTGAGACACAGAAAATGATGCAAAAAACCAAATAAATTTTATTATTGCTCAGAAAGGAAAATCTTATATGCAGAGGATCTCAAATCCTTGAGCTCTGTAATACATGCAAATTACAAAAAACTACAGAAACTACATAAATTCCCCTTTCACAACATGCGAGCTCTCTTTTCCTAAAAAGCTACCCAAAAATCAGAAACTAGCCCATAAATAGACCCTTTTTGGTTTGGAGCCAAAAAAAACATTCAAGTTATGAGTTTTGGTGGTTTGGAGCCAAAAATTACAATTTAAAATTCAAAAATTGAGTCCTAATTCAAAAATTGGCACTTTTCCAAAAATTGGCCAACTTCCGGAAGCCATAAGTTTTGATCTGAAAGTCTGTTTTTCAAACCGTTTGCACCGTCAGAAAGCTCTCAGAGTGAAGAACGTGCTAAAAACCCTCTCTTCTAGTTTTGATGATTTTTGGGCCTGTACGAGACCATTTAGTGCCTCAAACTAGACTCGGAAGGTTTTTTAGGGAAAAAAGTAGAAACTAAAACTTGAATAACTTTCAAATCATGAATAATCTTGACCTGATTCTTTCACCAAAGTGCTTATTTTTCCGTCCTGAACCTTCCCATAAATTTTTGTCTTCCCACGCCTTCAAATTCACACTTGCTAAAAATAGCAGTTGAGTAGAAAAAGCAGAAAAGCAATTATGAAAGTTGGGAACTCTTATTTGACGAAAAGGGTATCCAAAAATGTAAAAACATCTACAAAAAGAAAACAAAAGGAACATAAATGGAAATCATATTTTTGGGTGATGCAAGATTGCCCTCACACTACTGGATTCTCCTGCATCAGACACCCAGGGTAATTTGAGAAGTGACCCCGCCACATCTCAGATGGTTGAGGAAAACCCAAATGGTCAATCTCTGCCTTAGATAGCTAGGATGAATCTTCCATAGGCCTTCCTCTCCACTTCACCATATATTCTTCATACTGCCTATTTTTGGTACTCCTTCCCACATGACTATCCAAGATTTCTTCAATCTCCTCCTTCTCTGAAGTAGGTGTTATAATTCCACATTGTTCCATTGTTGGTACTTCCTCTGTGCCACCTTCATGATACTCTATCAAATCTGAAATATTGAACACAAGGGAAATGTTGACTCCATTTGGAAACTCTACCTCATATGCGTTCCCTAAATCATGCCTCTTCAAAATTTTGCAGGGACCGAACTTCTTCATCTTCAATTTGTTATAGGTTCCCACTGGAAACCTTTCTTTCCTCAAGTGGACCATCACTTCATCACCAACATAAAATTCCTTATATCTCCTCTTCTGATCTACCTTAGCCTTATACTGCATATTCGTCTTCTTAATATGTTCTCTTACCTTATGTATATTCTTGATGTTCTCTGCAAATTCTTCGGCTTTGGCACTTGTCTTCTTCTCTTGGTCCATCTTTCTCAATTCTGGAGTAGTCTTGGGACTGCCTCCATACACAATTTGGAATGGTGATCTACCAGTGCTTCTGGTGATAGAATTGTTATAAGAAAATTCTACCTGGGGTAAGATCAAGTCCCATCCCTTGGGTTTATCTCCTACCAAAAATCTCAATAGGTTACCCAAACTTCTATTCACAACCTCAGTCTGCCCATCAGTTTGTGGATGGTGTGCAGAACTGAACTTCAACTCTATTTTCACCTTCTTCCACAAGGTCCTCCAAAAGTATCCAACAAATTTTGTGTCATGATATGAGACTATACTCTTTGGCAGACCATGTAGCTTCACCACCTCTCTGAAGAACAAGTCAGCAATGTGGACTGCATCATGGGTCTTCTGGCATGGGATGAAATGTTCCATCTTTGAAAACTTGTCAACTACCACAAATACTGAATCATTCCCTCTCTGTGTCCTTGGCAAGCCAAGAACAAAGTCCATACTGATATCCTCCCATGGCCTCTCTGGTACAGGTAAGGGCTGATACAACCCAATATTCTGGCTCTCTCCTTTAGCCATCTGACATACCCTGCAACTTTGCACAAACTTCTTCACATCTTATGATAATTGAGGCCAATAATAATGCTCACTAATAATGGCAATGGTCTTATCTTGACCAAAATGTCCTGCCATTCCTCCACTATGCTTCTCCTTTATCAGGTTCTCCCTCATGGAACTCCTCAAAATACATAATTGACTTCCCTTAAACAACATGCCATCCTTGATTATGAAATCCAACCACTTTTTCCTGTCAACTGTGACAGACTCCTTGCAAGCTTTCCAAGCTTCTACAAAATTAGGATCTTCAGGGTACAATGTCTTGAGTTCATTGAACCCAACCACTTCAATTTGCATCTTTGTCAACAATGTTTTCCTCCTACTTAAGGCATCTGCAACCCTATTCGACTTCCCACTCCTATGCTTTAAAACAAAGGTATAACTTTGCAAAAATTCTATCCATTTCATATGGCTCTGATTTAATTTTCCTTGACTATTTAGATACTGTAATGCTTGATGATCAGTAAACAGAACAAATTCCTTTGGTAACAAATAATGTCTCCATTTCTTTAATGCTCGAACTATTGCATAAAATTCTTGACCATATACAGAGTAATTTCTCTTTGCATCATTTAAATTTTCACTGAAATAGGCAATGGGCTTACCTTCTTGGCTCATCACTGCTCTAATGGCGTAACCATTGACATCACAATCCACCTAAAACACCTTATTGAAATCCAAGAGGGATAAAATTGGTTGCTCAGTTACCTTCTGCTTCAACATATCAAAACTCTTCACTACTCCAGTGCTCCACTTGAACTCTTTTCTATCCCCTCTCATTGTTTCAGTCAAGGGTGCACAAATACTACTGAAGTTTCTAATGAAATTTCTGTAAAAACTAGCCAAACCATGGAAAGATCTCACCTCAGTAGCAGTTCTTGGGGTAGGCCATTCTAGATTAGCCTTCACCTTCTCTGGGTCCATCTTGAGACCTTCTGTCGAGAGAACAAACCCCAAGTACACTAACTCCTTCACAAAACTACACTTCTTCATATTAATCAACAATTGCTCTTATCTCAACTTCTCAAAATCTCTACGAATATGCATTAAATTCTCATCCAAAGTCTTACTAAAAATTAAAATATCATCTAGATATACAATAATAAAACTTCCCAGAAACTCTTTCAATACCTCGTTCATGAGTCACATGAATGTGCTTGGTGCATTGGTTAGCCCAAAGGGCATGACTAACCACTCGTATAGGCCCTCTTTAGTATTAAAGGTGGTCTTCCATTCATCTCTCTCACGAATCTAGATCTGGTGATATTCACTCTTCAGATCAATCTTTGTGAAGTACTATGCTCCACTCAAACAATCCATCAGGTCATCCATCCTTGGCAGGGGAAATCTATACTTGATAGTTATCTTGTTGATGGCCCAGGAGTCTGTACACATCTTCCACTTCCCATCCTTCTTCGGTGCTAGTATTGCAAGTACTGCACATGGGTTTAGACTCTCTCGAATCAAACCCTTTCTCAACAACTCCTGAACTTGTCTGTTCAACTCCTCATTTTCTGCAGGAATCATTTTGTGAGCTGCCTTATTTGGAAAACTAGCTCCAAGGATCAAGTTAATCTGATGACTGGTCTTCCTCACTAGTGGTAAACCCTTAGGTACGTTATCAAAAATAATCTCCTGAAACTCATCCAATAGTCCAGAAACTTCTACTGGCACCTTCTCACTATCTTCCTTATCCATTCTAGGAATCAATGCATACGCTCATGCTTTATGCCTTCTATTAATTTCCTTCCATCAACAAAACAAATTCTAGCACTACTGCACACCTTTTCTTCATCCTTCTTCAGGGGTTTCAACTTATGGAAAACTCCATCCTTGATCAGGAAATAAGTGTTTGCATGGCCATCATGTACAACTCTCCTATCAAACTGCCACGACCTCCCCAACAACATGTGACATGCATCCATGGGAATGATATCACATAGTACTTCATCATAATAGCTTTTGATCTTGAACTTCACTAGGAACTACTCATTGACCAAGACTTTGTGGTCTTTCTGCAACTAGGCAATCCGATATGGATGTGGATGCCTTTCCCTTTTCAGCTTCAACTTCGTCACCATCTCTTATGACACTAGATTATCGGTGCTCTCACTGTCAATAATGACATCACAACATTTGTCTTCACATTTGCACCTTGTGTGGAACAGATTTTTCCTTTGTTTTGGCTCCTTCTCTTCAGTCACTAGGGATTTTCTAACCACTAGGGCTTCTCCTCTTTCAAAATCATCTGAATGCTCAGATTGAGCCTCCTCATCTGCATGTGCAACGCTTCCACAAACTTTCGGCCTCCTGTTTGTCCTTCCTTGGTGTTGTGGACATTCATAGGCTTGATTCCCTTCTTCACCACAATGGAAAAAAGTTCCTCTGAAACAACCTCTTCCAGGTCTTGGCCCAGATCTTCCTTGTCCTCTACCTCTTTGATTACCATTGTTTTGATCATGAGAGCGGTAGAAGTTATCATTCTTTTAGCCTTTACTGGTACCCACATCTTCATTTTTCCTTTCATCCTCATTTTGGATCCTAGAAGATCTTCCACTACCCCTTCCGCTTTGACCTCCTCATCCTTTTTGCTTGTTGTCAAATCTTTTGTTCAACTTCTCCTCAACTTTCAGAGAAAACTGGTATGCATCCTCAATGGTGGTCATTCTAACTAGGCTTAGCTCCTCTTGAATGCTTTGTTGTAACCCATTAAGATAACGAGCTACCTTCTCCTTGTTGGCCTATGCATGGCCTGTTCTGATGATCATCTTGTGAAAATCTTCTATGTATTCTTTCATAGATCTACTTCCTTGCTTCAGCCCTTGCAATTCCTTTAGCATATCTAACTCATAGTCCATTGGTATGAACTGCCTCTTCAATTTCTCCACCATGCGATCCCGACTGCTGATCTTTCCTTTTCCTCTTCAATTTCTCTCCAACTAGACCTCTTTCCACCAAATATTGGCATGGCCCTTCAGCTTCGTTTTTGAAAACTTAACCCAATCTGGGTCCTCTATTTCTTCATACTCAAAATACTCTTCTAGCTTGTTGATCTAGTCAATCAACTCTTCTGGGTTCAAACTTCTGGAATAACTGGGAACTTCTATTATGGGTCATTTTTTTATCTTCGAAATGGCCCTTATCAACCGCATCTGATCTTGATCAATCACTTCTTCTTCCTCTTCTATGTTTGAATCTTCCACCTCTTCTTCATCCTCACTTTCTCCTCTCCTTCTCGGGTTTAACCCTCTTCTCATTTGTTCCTACAATGCATCAATTTGTCTCTGGAGGGCTCTGAAACCCTCAGTCGCCAATGGATCTCTTCCACCAATGTTTCTACCACCTCTGGCACCAACACACCTACCAGGCATCACTCTTAGATGCATCCTAAAGATCTTGAACCCACAACCACGGTCTTGGTGCAAACTACCTCACGATCGGTGATCTATCCACACGCTCAAGAAAACCTGCTCTGATACCACCTGACGAGGGAGCAAACCTGAGACACAGAAAATGTGCAAACAACCAGAGAAATTTTATTATTGTTTAGAAAGGAAAATATTACATGCAGAGGATCTCAAATCCTTGAGCTCTGTAATACATGCAAATTATAGAAACCTATAGAAACTATAGAAATTCCCCTTTCGTAGCATGCAAACTCTCTTTTCCCAAAAAGCTACCCAAAAATTAGAAACTAGCCCATAAATAGCCCCTTTTTGGTTTGGAGCCAAAAACAACATTCAAGTTATGAGTTTTGGTGGTTTGGCACCAAAAATTACAATTTGAAATTCAAAAATTGAGTCCTAATTCAAAAATTGGCAATTTTCAAAAAATCAGCCAACTTTCGGAAGCCATAACTTTTGATATGGAACTCCATTTTTCAAACTGTTTGCATCGTCGGAAAGGTCTTAGAGTGAAGAACGTGCTAGAAGCCTGCTCCATTTGTTCTGATGATTTCTAGGCCTGTATGGGACCATTTAGTGCCTCAAATTGGACTCGAAAGGTTTTTCAAGGCAAAAAGCAAAAACTGAAACTTGAATAACTTTCAAACCGTGAATGATCTGGACTTGATTCTTTCGCCAAAGTTCTTTTTTTTCTCCTGAATCTTCCCATAAATTTTTTTCTTCCCACGCCTTCAAATTCACACCTGCTAAAAATAGTAGTTGATAAAAAAGAGAGCAGAAAAGTAGTTCTAAAAGTTGGGAACTCTTATTCGACGAAAAGGGTATCCAAAAATGCAAAAACATCTACAAAAATCAAACAAAAGGAACATAAATGGAAAGAATATTTTTGGGTGATGCAAGATTACCCTCACACCATTGGATGCTCCTAGATCAGTGTCCAAAAAAAAAACATAACTCACATTCATGAGGACCTAGAAAACTTACAAAATCAAGTGCAAAATGACAACATTTCAACTATTTCCATACCTACTATAGATAACATTCATCACATGCTTGAAAGTGAAGAAGGGCTTGACCTTGTGAAAAACATAGTGCAAATATTTGGAAAACATCTCACTCCAACTACTAGTTGCCTTATTCCTACAAACAATGTCACAAGACAAGGAAGAACCCAAATTCGGCCTCCCACAACAATTGCCTCAATACCTACCTATACCACTCCTCAAGTCACAACAACAATGCAACAAGTTAGTAATGTGATTCCTTAGGTTTTCCTACTACCATCCCTAGTTCCTATGTGGCATCACAAGTCATATCTCCTACCACCTTAAAACCTATAAGAATCCCATTCACTTGTCCTCCAAACACATACACTCCTTCACCATTTTCACTTCCATCTCATAACACAAGTAATGAACCTCTCATAACACAACTTTTCCAAACCGTTTCATCCCTTCAAAAGCAAATTTCCACCATCAATCAAAATTTAAATGGTCCACCTACATATTACGTCAAAAGAAGTCCACTATTCTTGGAGATATTGTGAACACCAATACCACAAGGTGTAGAGGTGCCTAGATTTGAGAAATATGGAGAGAAGAGAGATCCTTCTAACCATGTTAATTCTTATACTACCTTATGTAGTGAGTTTATCCTTGATGATAAATTGTTGGCCAAACTTTTCCCTCGATCATTAAAAGACACTGACTTGGAATGGTTTTCTTCTTTACCGAATAACTCAATTCATTCATTGAATGAACTTTTTGATGCATTTGTAAACCATTTCCAAGTGCACATGACTCCCAAACTAACCTTGGACAATTTGATGAGATGCAAACAAAAAGAATAAGAAAAGAAAAATTACTTTATCTCACAATATCAATCGCTTTATTTGCAAAGCAATATTCAAGAAAAGCTTGCCATGATGAAATTCCCATCCTTCATGCACTTGTGTACTGTCCCCCATGATTATCAAAATTCGGTTAGTAGTCGTGATACAAAATTCACTTCTAGCTTAATCGAGAAATCCAAGCCCACAAACCAAAACAATTCCCAACCATTTAGAAAAAAAAAAGGGTTCCTTCAATTCAACCCCTCTCAAAAACAACTCAAAATGCTAATCACCAAGTAGCCGCTATTAAAGCCACAATACCCTTTAGCTATGGGGACCCAAAAATACAATTCACTCCCTTACCCAATACCCTTCATAACACAATGTCCAAACTTTTAGACCAGCAAATGACTACCTTGCATCCCATCAAAACACCTGACCCTAATAAGCCTTTACCCCTAAGCTTTATATCAAATGCTTATTGCCACTATCATTGAAAAAATAGACATGACATGGAACATTGCAAGCATCTTAAACAACTTGTGCAAGACCACATTGATTTTGGTTGTCTATCCGTTGGAGGTGTTACTGATCAAGGAAATAAGTTTGTTGCCCCTCCTAACCAAAACTTGTGAATTTTCACCAACCGCATGCCAAAACATAATATTTCATTCTTCAAAGCTAGCAAAACTACAAAGAATGATGTGATGAATGTTGACATAGATGATGACAATAATGATTCTATTCAACATGATCTATCGATACTAATCCTATGGAGGAAATGGTAGGAGTGATAGACATAATTTCTTGTAAGGGTCGAACTAAAAAACCTCTTTGTATTGCTTTCTCCTCTAAGGATGTACTTAAACATGCTCCTGATGGTCATCTCTACATAACGTCAGTCATATTTATGACAAGCCCACTAATGGGATATTAATAGATCCCACCTATGGAGAGAATGTTATCACTGAGGAATTCTTACTTTTACATGAGCTCTATCAAGATATATATGATAAACCGAAAGCATGGATCAAGACACACAACGGTTTTTCTTTCCCTACAATTGGATCGATCACCTTACCATTTCAAATAGGACCAAAAACATTATGTCTCATTCTCCATCATCCCATAGTCAAACCAATTTTGTGTGAAGCTAGGCCACCCATGGATTTTCTCCATGAAATTCATCTTGTCGGTTGTACATAAATGCTTAAAGTTTCCCTCTAACAATGAGATATTCACTATCCACCATAGTGGCTTCAACCCTTTGTCATCCAAAGGAAATTTTCCTTAGATGCCTTTTGTCCTAAGCCTATGGAACCTATAAAGCCATGAGAAGAATTCTTTTCTTGTCCTATCAAAAGTTCAAGGCAAATAAGATAGAAAAATTATCTCTCCGAAACATGTCTCCATCAAGATTTGAGCCTACTATCCTTGATGAAACCATGCTTGAACCTAAACAAGTCCTAAACACTGAAGACCAACCTAAGACAGAACCTTCACCTACCTCATACAAAAGACCAAGAGACAATGAAAACAACCCTGGCATACCTCCTAGAGTAAAATAGGTGTACAAAGTGAAAGAGAAAGTGGTCAAACAACCTCTCGTAGTTCCTTTTGTTCCTCCCATTAGGGAAGAAAAGAAACCTATGGTTGATCAACCCACTCCTACACAAATACAACTTGAAAAAAAAACTAAAAGAAATAGAGGTGCTAGAGAAGATTGGCGTAGATGTAATGCCCTTTCTCACAAACTACATGAAGAAATAAACAAAGAAAATCAAAATCCAAATGTGACTAAAGCAATGCATGACCATCCTCCCCCTTCACCAAAACAAGATAGTCTGATACAACCTCCACAACAAGAGTTGAACTCCTCCATGGACAATATCCTTTGACCTCCTGTTGTGATCAACTTAGATGATGATGACAAGGTTGTTAGAATTTATGAAGAGGTGCATAATGACTTGAATACATTGTTTTCCTCTTCCATGAGCTTAAATGGAAAACCTCTTACAAAGAGTGTTGAAATTGGTGCTTCTCCTAGTTTGACACTTGCTCTTGTCCATTTAGCTAGTTTTCCACCTTCGGTATACAAATAACATGACTAGGATGTAGATGACCTGCTAGTAGGTTGACTCGCCTATGCCTTACTAGTATTTTGCATTATTTCTTTCTTTTTTCATTTTGATTGCATGTGTGATGTGATCCCCCAAGATGTTTTATTTGTTGTTCTCTCTCTCTTTGTGATATTCCTCTATTTGTATCTACATTCTTCTCTATGTAATAAATCCTTTATTCTTTTCATTTTTCTTATGTTTTCCTTTTGGGGATGAGGCAAGGTATTGAGACATTCATGTCTCTTCGATGTTGACCCAAAAGATTTTTTCTTTATATTTTCCTTCATTTTATTTTCATTCTCCTTGTGTTTTCCTTTTATGGATGACACAAGGCATCGAGACATTCATCTTTCTTCCATGTTGACCCAAAATGATTTTCTTTGTTTTCACTCTCTTTATGTCATTCTTCTAGTTCTATGTGTATTTGGGGAATGATGATAGTTCCTAGCTCTCTAAAAATAATATTGCAGCAAGAACATACTGACCCCAAATCCATAGATCCCTCATGTGTTTGGTGTTTTCATTTTGGAGGCAACCCTTCTCTTTTCATTTCTTTTCTTTCGCATGACATGGCTTTACTTGGAAACATATGACTTGGCATAGGGATTTCCAAGTTGGCTATCATGTCTTCTTATTGTTAGCATTTATCATTTTCTACTTTAAAGTAATTTCTCACAACATGGTGTTTAGAAATTTCTTTAAAGTGGGGGAATACATTGGCATTATTCTTTTGCATTTTTCTTTTTCATGTTTCATGGTGCAGTCTTATTACTTTATACGATGCATTTTTTTCTTTGTGGATGATATTGGGTGTGATGTCCTTCAAGAGTGTGATATCTCTTAGCATATTACATTCTTCTTAGTGGCTTGATGTGACACACTGCATCCCCTAAGTTGTGAATCTTCTATTCTTTGATTGGTCATCTCTTAGAGACATTAGGCACAATGTCCCCTAAGTTAAAGACCTCGCATGAACTACACAAGACTCCATTGAAAATTATTTGCATTTTACATTTGTTGTTATGTGGCCACCTTGCATAACATAGCTTACATGCCTATGGAGCCATCTTGATTGTTCATGAGCTCCAAGAATACAAAGTTTTTCTTGTCTCATGAAGCTCGAAAATTATTTTTGTGTGGCACCTTATTAAAGTTATCAATGGGTATAACTTTGGTATGGTTTGAGTGGGAAGCTTGACCGACACATGAATTTCCCCATAGCCACTCGCATGTGTTTGTGAGTGCATACCTGCCATGAGTGTATATGTCTCACCTTTTTGGACTTCTCACCCAATAGACAACCAGGAGTTCCATTTCCATAGAGTGAGTGCATTTTTCAGACAAACAACCTAGATCTGATCCACATCACAATGGTAAAATGGTTGAAGCTTCATCTAACTCTATTTTTACCCTTTTCTCTTTTCATCTTTGGAAGTGCATGCTTGTGCTTTTCTGTTTCTGTTTCTATCATTTTCATGTGCGTTCTTTTGTGCCTATGTTGGTTTGTCATGGGATCTTGATCCTGGGGGCTTGATCACCCCTCTTAATCATTGTCATCCCATCCTACTGGCATTGGTACACTTGGACCCCTCCTGATGGATGCTTGTCTAATTTAGTGTGATTTTGAAGTAAGTTCATCCTATCACTAAAGTGGGGGCTAAATGTAGTGTCAAAAAAATTTGTCAGGGACATTTTCACACTTATTTGGGCCCTCCTTGTGGATTTGTGCTTAATGTTACCTTGATTTACTATTGTAATGTGTTTGACACATTCACATTAGGTCTTGGGCCCTTGTGAACTAATGGATTTAAATGGTGCCTTGGTAAAGTGTTGTGAAGTGTTGTAACACACTTTCACACTTTTTTAAGGTCTTATTAATTAATTACACCTAATAAACCTATTTTTAACATTAATCTTTCCTTATTTGAAGTCTTGTAAAGTTTTGTAACACACTTTCACACTTTTCTAGGCTTGTCATTAATAATTGGGCTTTATTATGCTTTAATTGGCCCCATTTTGCATCCACAAACATAATTTATTGCATCTTTTCAAGGATAATCCCAACACCAATCAATAACCAATCATAATTCAGGTGTTTCCAACTTGTGTGGCCTAGATTTAGGGATATGGGACTCATTCGACACCTCGGGTGAATGGGTCCCACTTGGATATTTTTGCCTTGAACTGGTTTTCACACATTTCTAAGAACTTTTGGTTTTTGGTCCCATACATTATGCCCGGTGGGACTCATTCACCACCTTGGGTAAATGAGTCCCGTGTGGCCCAAAATCAAATTTAATTCAAAATTTTGGCAAGATTTTATTCCCCTAAATCTAATGTTAGCTTGTAGTTTTGTAATTTCAGGGATTCTTGCATAATTGAGTATAAATACAAGGTTCTTTCACTCATATTCAACACCTAGCATTCAAGAGATAATTAAACATTCACAAGAAAATTCAAGGTAGATTATCAAGCATTTTAGAGTAGAATTCAAGTGAATATCATCATGCCAAGGATTTCATACATCATGTTTGTTATTATGCTAACAATTGTGGTGTAGGGTTTTATGATTCAAGCAAGTATTTCAAGCAAGATCAACATCAATCAAGCAAGAGTCAAGAACCACATCCATTGCAACCATTTCAAGCATATTTGTAGCACCTTATTGCTAGGGTTTGGTGAGTTGCAACATTTTATTTTGTTCATTCATCATTCTCCATCCATATTTTCTTTCATTTCAAGGTTTAATTACCAACAAGGGGTTTGACCAAGGGAAACCCCTATCCACTAACCCAAAAAAATGTTTCCCTCTCCTTTGAGTGTGATTTGTAGTTCTAGGTTGTAGATTTCATAAGGAGCAAGATTGGAGAAAGGTTGCAAATCATTCAAAGTTGTCAAACTTGTCATCAAGCCTTGGAGAACATTGGAGAAGACCTATAGGTTGCAAATAAGATATTTAGATCTGAAAAACAATCAAGAAGGATAGAGCAAACAAAGAAGAACAAGATCATATTTTGAAGCTGCAGAAAAGTCAAACTAGACTGATTCACCACTTCTAGAGAATGAGTTCAAGTTCCAATACATTTTCAATATTTTGCAGATTTGGATACCCTTTTGATAGATTTTTGTTCTTGCACAGTTTCCTAGAAACAAGACTGATTCACCCAGCTTGGCAAATGAGTCCTAGTTAGGCTTAATAGAAAATTTTCTAGTGATTCGGACCTCCATTCTACCTTCTTCAATTACCCAAGTGCACACTTTTTTTTTTACAGTTTTCTATTGTCTTTCTTTCATCTTTCTAGGTCATTTAGTGTTAGTTTGCATTCAATTAGGGTTTTGCATTTCATTATCTTTTCCAAGTTTACACTTAGTGGTAAACCCCTCATTAGATTATTTTCAGTCCCTAGAACAACCCTCTTGCAAGATCTCTTTCTCCTTTGTAAAGAAATCTCAAGGGTTTGTTCTTGAGTGAAAGTGAAATTTGTTCTTTTTAGGCCCTAAACCATCAAGGGTGGAGAAAGGAATACAATTTTCCACCTTTAAGGACCTCCAAGAGCTAATGGATTTTGTTTGTTATTTCCAATAAGATAGGAGCACTCTTGGTGATATGGCAAGGAAAAGGAAAAACCCTAAAGGACAAACTAAAGCCTTAGGGGTTCATCAAAGATGGCCTTACCTACGTGAAAGTGTAGAGGCAACATATTTTGACAAAAAAGACTAGTAACAAATGATGGACAATTGAAGAAAAGATGATCAGGATAGACACAAACAAATAGACCAAAGCCTTGGGGGATCATCAAATATGGCCTTGCCTACGTGAAAATATAGAGGAAAAATAGTTTGATAAAAATGATAGGAAATGGATAAGGGACAATGCAGGGCCTAATGATAAAAGATACAATGATGGATCCTAGGTGAAGACACGAGACTAACTAATGAGATGCTATACACAAGCAATGAGAATCAACCAAACCCCAACTAGTATAAGAACATGATACCAAAATACCAGGAATTATAGAAGCTCACTTCCAACAAGTGGGAGAAGGTTAGGACTAGGGATAATGAATCTATATCGTCTAATTCTCAATCAAAATATACCATACAGGGGATAGGATGTTGATGGAATATGGACATGATAGTATATGAGGATAGAACATGTAGGATGGACAAGATGGATGTGTAAGCATATAGGACGATGAGATGCAAGGTAGGTAATGATTAAGCCCTCTATGAATGGCATTTGTTGCCAGGTTTTCACCAAACATACTTATCCAAGGCACTACCAAAGGTGGTTTTCACCATAGGATGATTTATTTCTCTTTACTATTGACAATATATATATATGTATGTATATATATATTTGAATTTGTTTGACATTTTCCAAAAAAAATGTACTTTTTTGGATTTTTACTTTTTTTGGTATTTTCTAGGTGGGGTAACCCAACTAACTTAGGTATTTTACCGCTTTAGGTACACAATATTGATGTATTATTTTAAGGGTTTCCCCTCTCGTGTGGCAAGCCAATATGTTCTAAAACAATATTTGGTTGTAATGACATAGGGACCCAACTAATTAGATTTCAATTTTCCTTTCTTTTCTCTATCTTGTTGGGTATGCTGATTTTCTTTGAGTAGAAGATCACCAATATGGAACTGGTGGGGTTAGACCTTCTTATTATAGCTTCTTTTAAGCTGATTTTGATAGGCTTGGAAGTGATTATAAGCATTAAAATGCTTCTCTTCAAGAAGCTCCAATTGACTCAAATGTGCAACTTGATACTCCTCATCATTGATTAGGTTCTTCAAAGAAATACAAAGTGATGTGAGTTTGACTTCAATCTGAAATATTACATCGACACCATATACAAGTGAGTATGGTGTAGCACCAGTGGGAGTATGAATGGATGTACCATAGGCCCAAATGGTAGGATTGAGATGAAGGTGCCAATCTCGACCAATATTTTTGACAACTTTATTTAGGATTTTGATTAACATTTTATTGGTTGCTTCAGTTTGGCCATTACCTTGAGGGTAATAGGGCATGGAACATCGATGTTGGATATGAAAAGTCTCACAAAGTTGTCTGACATGTTGGTTTTTGAATAGCCTACCATTGTTAGTGATGATGATGGATGGAATACCATATATGTAGAGAATAAGGTAAAGGATAAATTTGGATATTTGGGTTCCAATAATGAGTGAGAGTGGAATTGCTTCCACCCATTTAGTGAAATATTCGATATCAGTGGTGATGAATGTATGACCATTAGAGGATGGAGGGTATATCTTTCCAATAAGTCTAAAATAAATTTCAATAAAGGCCATAGTGTTGTGATTGCTTGCAAGTTCTACATGCAGGAGCATGAATTAAATCCACATGTTGTTGACATGGTACACACTTCTTGAAAAATTCACAGGCATCATGTTCCATAGTCGGTCAATAGTACCCAATTCAAAGAAGATTCTTTGATAAGGCCATTCCATTAGTGTGTTCCCTACAAATGCCACTATGTACTTCACCTAACACCACTTTGGATTTCGATTCACTTAGATAGTACAGAAGAGCTACATCATACCCTCTATAATAAAGTGTGTCTCCTAGGATGGTGTAGTAGGATGCATGATGTATGAA
This sequence comes from Sequoia sempervirens, assembly GCA_007258455.2. Classification (NCBI taxonomy): domain Eukaryota; kingdom Viridiplantae; phylum Streptophyta; class Pinopsida; order Cupressales; family Cupressaceae; genus Sequoia; species Sequoia sempervirens. The sequence continues at coordinate 15,956 of VDFB02313006.1, read as the reverse complement.
GGATTTACATTGATTTTAGGTTAGATCAGGTGGGAGGATATTATCATGAAGATAGGTGTAGATATCATGATATCATGGGGATTGGGGACCAAAAATTTCATACACCATTTCAATATAAAGAATGTCATAAGCCAGGATTAATAGTTTCCCAACCAAAAATTCACAATTTGTATGGTCTCGAGACATGTCTATAAGAGAACCTATGGTAGCCATAGCATAAATGAACTTATTTTGCAATATGAGAACTAGTTCAAAATGAATGTGATTGAAATATTTCTTGAATTCATCCACCATGCATTTATATGGAAGAAGTTTATCGTCATTTGTTTGGAACTCATCATTGACTTGTTTTATCATAAGTTGTGAGTCTCCATAAACATGGAGATGAGTGATGTTCCATTGAACTACAATCTGGAGACTAGTGATTAAAGCTTCATATTCAACAATATTATTTTTACATGGAAAAGCTAACCTAATTGACTTAGGGATATAGTCACCTTGAGAAGTGACAAAAAGGATGCCAACACCAGCTCCATTCTATGTGTAAGACCCATCAAAATAGAGTTTCCATGTGTTTATTTATGAAATAGTAAACACTGATTCATCTTGAAACACGACCAGTAAAGGATATGTATCCACTAAAGGGGCATCAACCAATTGATCAATAATAATTTATCCTTTGATTTCTTTTTGATCTACATACTTAATGTCAAACTCATTTTTTCGCATAACCCACTTAGCCATGTGACCTATTTAATGGAACCTTAATTCTCATGTCCCATCGTAAACCCTTGTTGCATTTAGGAGGGTTTTAGGATTTGTTTCCTTGAAGTCACTTGAGCATTCTATTTTGCTGTTGACTCCCTATTGCCCATTGTTGGTCACTATTTTAATATTTTTTATTAGGCAACCGGTTCCCTCATCATGAGTTTAGAAAGCTTTGTTATAATTATTTTGGGGTTCTTAAACCTTTTTTTGTCTATTGTATCATCCTAGGAAGTCCCCTTCGTTAAAACAACTTATTGAGCACGTGCCTAAAAAATTTACTTAAGTTCAAATGACCTTATGTCCTTATCACTCATCGCTGATCACTTTTGAAGTATATGTTTTAAATCAATGATGAGCGATGAAGTGATATCTATTTGATATCGGTCATCATGAATTGTTCTTTGAACTTCTGATTGCAAATAGTGATGAGCGAAATTCTTAGGGGATTGTGTACTGCTAATGATCTTTGAATTCTTAAATTTGTAATAGCTATAAGCAATGACCTCTAAATTTATAATCATCTCTCATAGCCAATATATTACACAAAGAGTGTTTTAAATTAGCGATGAGCGAGAAGATGAATATCCAATTGCATCATAGCTCACGGATTTATTTTGAGCACTAAGGTTTTGATTTGCGATGAGTGATATGGTCCCTCTTAAGGAGTTTTCTTTTGCTAACTTGATTGCACCCTATTTGTGATATCTTTTGTGTCATTGATTGTTATGCAGGTGTATGTGTCAAACTATGGTGCTTACATCTCTTATCGCTGATGGAAGTCAATGTGCAAAGTTGATTTAGCGAGGAGTGATGGAGATGGATGAGATCAGGAAACCAACCTTAGATTTGAAGTCCGAGATTTTATCGCATCAAGCACTTGCATCAGTGATAAAGATGGATGAGAATGAAGTGGATCAACGATTGGCAATAACTGCTACATGAAGAGGCAATGTGGTGAAATCCTAAGAATTTTTTATAAAGCAAAAAGGAAGGCGGCGAAGTGGACCGATAACCATAGATATAGTTTTAAAGCTAAAGGATCAATGATCAAGGTTTAAAATTGAATGGCTAATTATTAGTTCACTCGCGTGAGCTTACTATCAAATATTAATGGTGACATGCTCCCCTCTCTTTCGTAACATAAAGTAGATATCTAGTTTATCGTGCATCCTAGTTCACTGGCTAGCAAAAATAATACTAGAGGCCAAAGAATTTGCAAGGAAAGCTCCATAAATTATCTGCAACCAGAGTGATGTTGCTTTCACTTGGGTAAGCAAAACTGATACTTCCTTTTAATTGAGTTAGTTAGATGAATGCCCTAGAAAGCTGATAGGAAAATTGATGGAATGTGCAATTTAGTATTTTCTAGTGATTTCAATTTGATAATTGAGCACTATTTAAAAATGATCAAGGTTTAAAATTGAATGGCGAATTATTAGTTCACTCGCGTGAGCTTACTATCAAATATTAATGGTGACATGCTCCCCTCTCTTTCGTAACATAAAGTAGATATCTAGTTTATCGTGCATCCTAGTTCACTGGCTAGCAAAAATAATACTAGAGGCCAAAGAATTTGCAAGGAAAGCTCCATAAATTATCTGCAACCAGAGTGATGTTGCTTTCACTTAGGTAAGCAAAATTGATACTTCCTTTTAATTGAGTTAGTTAGATGAATGCCCTAGAAAGCTGATAGGAAAATTGATGGAATGTGCAATTTAGTATTTTCTAGTGATTTCAATTTGATAATTGAGCACTATTTAAATTGTGAAGAAAGGTGTCATGTTCAAATAGTAGAGTTATATCTTGTCATAATTGTAAAGGGTTTTGTTTGGCTGTAAGAAATTGTAAACCCTAGTCTCCATTTATGTTACAAGAATGAGTAACCTAGAGCCTAGTGAATCCAATGTCAAACCAGAAAGGAAACCAAAGCAAAAGAGGGTTAAAATACTTAAAACTTAGCATGCTTCAGCTAAAATTAAGCCTAAACTAGTGACTGTGTCTAACCCTTTTCCTGGTACCCCTATAGTTTCCACAAGTTCCAGAAGTGCAAAGAAGGAAACAAAAAAAATTATGCAAGAAAATTTTGAAGGTATCAAAGAGGGAGGGTCACGAATTGGTAAAAGGCCCACAAGACAAGTTGTTGTTACCACTAGGTTGATTGATAATGTTGGCGAGATTGGTGAAAAACCCCAGCCTCAAAGTGGATGGCAATTTTTTCAGTATGCTTTCAATAGGTGAAATTCTAGTAAGCCTGCATGCTATTTATGGGAGTTGAACTTGGGAAAGTTAGTGGTTCCAAATGTGTTTATGGAAGTTGATTTAATGATGGAGCTAGCAAGGCACTATGACCCTACTGATAGGAAAATAAAGAGTGAGAAGGGTGATATAATTTTGGAGGTGACAAAGGATAAACTATTGGATGTGTTTGGGTTGAGTCCCAATTACACTGCAAAGTTCAGGTGTGTTGACTTATATGCTAAATATGAAGGAAGAAAATTTACATACAGAGAAGCAATACTTGTGCAACATAGTAGAAGCAAGAAAAAAATCACTGTTGAAGATGTTGAGCCTTTTGAGTGTGAAGAATTTGAAGATTATTTAAAAACCACTTACTATTGTTTAAACCAAGTGCTAGCTCAGTATTTTGAGGTTAGAATAGCAACTGATTTGTTGGTGATAGTGGCAGATATACAAGAATATAATCGAACCACTAGTTTTGACTATGCTAATTTTTTTGCTTAATGAATGCATGGGGATTTTTCTCAATTTGAAAAAGGAAGTGTTCCCTCTGTCTTTCCCCCATTATTCTCTATTGATGCGCATGCTCTTATGGGAGGGAGATTATGAGTGGAAGAAGAAGTTAAACCTGAGGATTAAGTAAAGTGAAAATAATGCTATCCCTATGCAAATGTGGACATATATTTGAGATCAGGATTACTCCAATTCCAATTACATCTTTTTTTCCAATGTTATAAAATGTGGTATCTTAGACTCATTGGGTATAGCACCTAGATTCATACTTTCTCTAGAGATCAAAATTCTTATGCACCCAAAGGATGTACCAGGCTCTACAACAACACATAATTGGGCCAACTGGTTTCTACATTTTTAATATACTTTGATCATAGTTTATGGAGCTAAGGTGGTACCCCATTGTTTTCCCTTGTATGTCTTAGACAAATTGGCTTTCATGGAGTTCATGTGGCAAATGGATGTTATGGACTATAAAATGTTTAGAAAGGATAGAAAGAGATTTGTGGTACATCCCCAATGTACTTTTGCTTATTTTAAAGTCATTTCTCTCGAGGGGTATGAAGAACTGGGCATTATGGTGAATAATCTTAGAATGCATATCAATGAGATTAGAGTTTTTCATCCAAAGAGATTTGTAGCAGGAAAAAGAAGACAAAAGAACTTAGGCATCATACATCAGGAATTCCTCTATCGAGATGATGTACTAAGGAATCTGACAAGTGATGAGGCTATCATGGTTAGAAAAAGGGATTGGATAGCTATCACAAATCTTGAGGAAAAGATTATGAAAAGGGATGCCTTCTACATCAGTCCATTCAATGAAGTTGCAGACCCCTTGGAGAGGGCCTTTACCATGATGAGGGAATATTAGTCTCGTGAGTTTAAGATAAAGGTAAAGGGGGCTATAGACAAAGCCTAGGTCCTCTTAGAGCAGCAATGATAGTAACAAGATATGGATATCCTAGAATGACTCAAAGAGGTCCAGAAGGTCAGGGGAGAACAAGTGGCAGAACATGTGCCAGGAAATGAGGAAGTTGAGCAAAAAATTTCCCTTCCTCATATTGAGGAGACTCATAGTTCAAATGCTCCTCTTGATAGGATTGTCCAATGGCAATATGATAGAGAAAATGATGATGATCCCATAATTAGGGAGTGTGATGAGTTCTTGGCTAATGATAAATTTGTGTAGACTAAAGAATTTCAAGAGTTTATGATTCAACATTGGAGTAAGGAAATGAAAGAGAGACTAGAATTAGCTTGAGTCAATGTTGAACCTTCTCATCAAGAGGAAGTTGAGAAAGCAGAGGCATAGAAGATTAAGGCTGAAATTGCAGCTATTATTCCCATTGAAGCTTGAAGAATTGTTAAAGATAGTGGAATCATATTATTACCAGGATGTACTATCACAGCTGCCATAGCATATGATGTAGTTAGGAGAGATCCTAAAGCTTTGATATCTAAAGATCAATTTGAGAACAAAGTATTTGGTTCTGGATATAGCCCAAAGCTACATACCCTTGTAATTTGGTTTATGGCACCTAGTACTAGCAAACATGAGGTTACTAGGCCTATTGAAGAAGTCATTGGTTTACTATTTTTCAAAAGGGATATTGACATAACTCCAATCCAGGCAGTTGAGTTAACTGCACATGCTACAATGCTAAGTGTGGACACTGCACATATTTCTTAGAAGAAATATGAATGTTTGGTTAAGGAATATAACAAGGCTTTGAATGAACCGATTCAAATGAGAGCTACCATTCAACCTAATCAAAGAATAGTAACTCAACCCTCTTCTTATTCTCTATTTGATACTTCTACACAAGATAGGGAGACTTTGGCCCTTAGGATTAATGACTTGAAAGAAAAGTTCACTACTGAAAAGGAAAATTTTAGGCAAGCCAAATTGGAGACAGTTAGGGTGGCCAATGAAATTTTTAAGGATGTGCTTAAACATAAGGTGACCAAGTTGGTCCATAGGGCTAATGATGTATGGGCCATGTAAAAAAACATTCATGAGGAAAAAACAAAATATCTGCAGGTACATGAGGCCTTTAGGAATGAATGGAATAATTGGATTGCTAGGGTAGGTACTTTGAAAGAAATGATGCCAAAAATGAAGGAAGATCTTGAGGCACCCACAAATATTCCCTAAAATTTTGAAAACTATTGACTCAATAAATGAGGTAACCACTTTCCATGGAAAGTTGGGAGTACAAATCCAAAGTAATTTGAGAATATTCAAGGAGATGGAGAATCATGGTATGCCTCAAATATTGAATTCAAAAGGTGAATTGCATCTATTTGATGTTGGTGTAATTAATATTTAATTACACTTTACATAAGTTTACTTAGGTAATTATTTAATTCCTAGGTTAATTAGTTGTCATCCTTATCTTGTTGAGTTATCTTGTTGCTCAAGATAAGATTAGGGTTATGCATCTTTGATTTTATAAAGAAAATCATATCTTGTAATTATTAAACTCTCGAATAATTAATGTTGCACATCTTTTTGCAATAGCTCTTGCTTTTTTGTTTTTCTCTTCTATGGAAGGTCTATTCTGGTTTGCAAATCTGATCATGGGTTTCTAACATGGTATCAGAGCCTTGATTTGCAGCCCCTTCTCAGATTTTTGAGAAAATCATTGCAAGGTTCGTTCGGGATTCCTCAAGGGTATCATGCCTTGAGTTCATCGATGCAGCATTTTGGATCAGATCGGGCCTCACCATTGGATTCAGAGTGCTGGAAAAAGTCAGGATTGACTTTCATTTTGCAGATTTTGGCCATCATTTGCTAGATCTGTGAGAGTTTCACTCTGGGAGTTTTTTTGCAAGATCTAGGGGTAGCTGGATTTTTGGAGTAGTTTGAGTAGAAACAGAGGTCACCATCGCATTTGCAGCAGCCCAAAACCCTAAGAACACCCTTTGTTTCATCGATTTTGGTGCAGATGATCCGAAAGGAAAACAAATTTTGTCTGGGGGCCGTACGACCTCCCCAGCACGCCTTTCAATGCATGAAAATTTAAAAAAAAATTAAAAAACGTGCATTTTTTGGGACCAGAGCCGGCGCCTCCAATGTAAAAGGGCTTAGCCACTTGGCAGCCACCGAGCGGCCACCCATTCACCGCCACCACCGGCCTCCACCGCCGGTCCACCGACGGCCCAGCGCAACCCCTGAAGCATCCGCCCCGGTCACATGGAGGACCGAGGGCTCTCCATTCAGCGGCAGCCAATTTCAAATATCCCGGCCGCATATTCCGTCACCCTGTAGATTCCGTCAAGGAATATTCTGGCGTACGACTGTAGCATATTCCGGCGAGAGAATTTGGAATATTCTGGCCTTTTGCGCGCTCCGACGGCCGTCAAATTTTTGCAGGGGGGCCGATTTTTTCCTCTGATGGCTAGACGACTGTCAATTTTTTTCTTGTGAATCATTGACATCAGCATGACGTCATTAGCCGTATGGCCTCTTTGCCCCTTTTAGCCCTGTTTTTTCCTAAAGGAGCATTTTTTTTCTTTTGGTAATAACTTGGGCATACGGCATCAAAATTGGGCAAACGAGATATCGCCGAAAAGCTAGTTCTGAGAGATTTCCAGTGGTACTATTTATTTTTTAGTATTTTTCTGTTTATCTACATTTATTGCTGTTTGAAGTCAGGTGTGTATTTTGGGCTTCCGTGCTCATAACTCTTTGCCACGATCTTCATTTTTCGTCTTCTTTATGGCATTGGAAAGGTATTGAGGAGCTCTATCTTGCTGTCCATTTAAGTTTTTCTGTATCTATCCCAAGTTTTTTGTTATTCCAGATTTGTCCCGATGGGTGTTTTGGAGATTACTTGGATGTTTTGGTAGTTGGAAAGGTGAACCTTGTACATTTGTACTTCATTTCAGTACCACATCATGTTATTTTTTGTTTATGCATGTTTAGGATGCTCTCATTTTACAATCGTTGGGTTATTGTAGTAAACGAACTGTGATAAAGTTTGATTTAGGGGGATTTCTTGCATAATAATTTGATTAGAGTGTGCATGCACTTTGATCTCCATATTCATCTTGATTTGTTGGCAACCCGTATGGGTTATCTAGTCTCTTAGTTTCTTTTGGCCACATTTTTGCTATTTCTTGACACATATCAGATTCATCGATTCACACTTCAGTTGAGAGATTATGTTTCTTGATCCTCATTGGTTCAAATTCTTCTCAGTTTGAGGGCCATGTTTTTATGGTTAATGTTCCAGAGTCTATTTTTGGTACTCCTTCCCATGGAAGAGTTTCAGTCACAGTTTGGCATTGTCATCGAGATACATGGTTTCCAGATTTTGTCATCATCTCATCTACTGTTGCTTCACAGATTCCAAGGTTGTTCCAGTTTGTGAGTTTTCCAGTGTTCCGTGGCATTGGGTCTGCTGTCACATTATCATGATTCTAGTTTTGGTTTCTTGTAGACAGAGGTATCTTTCCTTGCTTGTCAAATTGTGGTTCTAGTGTTACTCCACAGTGTTCTTCTAGTGCTTCTTGCAACAGTCATCTCATTGTAGGGGGGTTTTGTCCCACTGGGTTTTCCTTCTCTACCTCATCTTTGCATTTGTACATGAGTACCTGATCAGGCCTTGTTGCCGGGACTCATATTTGAAAAATAATTTTGCTTCTCCCTAAGTTGCACTTATGGGGTGGTGTTGGTGTAATTAATATTTAATTACACTTTACATAAGTTTACTTAGGTAATTATTTAATTCCTAGGTTAATTAGTTGTCATCCTTATCTTGTTGAGCTATCTTGTTGCTCAAGACAAGATTAGGGTTATGCATCTTTTCTTTTATAAAGAAAATCATATCTTGTAATTATTAAACTCTCGAATAATTAATGTTGCACATCTTTTTGCAATAGCTCTTGCTTTTTTGTTTTTCTCTTTTGTGGAAGGTCTATTCTGGTTTGCAAATCTGATCATGGGTTTCTAACATTTGACACCGTAAGGAAGATTTGGGGGGATTTCTTGAAGCGGCTATTATGCATTTGTCTATCACTGATTACATCTTTCTCAATTCAAACATTGATATGATGGTGGAGATTGATTAAAAAATGGATATATTTGTTAAAGAAGCTAGGATTTTAATTGATGCAAGGTACTCCTAGTATACTACTAAGGTGCAGGATTTATTGAATGTTAAATGGCCCACTTAAGAAGAATACAACATTTGGTTGGAGAGGTACACAAAGTGAATAAGGAAAATAATGGTCAGGATAAAAATAATACATAGCCTAAATATAGTACAAATGAGGCTTTTGATATGACATGGTAAAATATTATTCTCTCCTTAGCACTCAAAGTGATTAGCACGTGGTGCTAATGTGGATTATCACATTTTAACCTTTTTTTTCTTTCTTTGCCTTGCTTCATAAGTTTTTTTGTTTTGATTTTCTTACAGTTGGAATTTTGAGCACATGGAGAATATCTTGTAACTGTTGTAACAAACTAATGATGTCTTTTAAGGTGGGACCTATTTTCCACAAGGATTTGAGGATAATTCCGCCTCATATTTATTTCCTCCACCTGAAGACTCAAGCGTAATTAGGAAGGGAATATTGTTGCAAGCGTTGCTATGGGATCATGACATGTGTGCTATATGGTCTGAGGCTTGTTTTGCTCCATCTCTATAAGAAGGAATTCAGGGCCAGAAGCAGAAAGAGTTAGAAATTTTTTGAGTTGATACTATTAGTTTTGTCAACACAAATATGAAGCAAGTTTTAGAGTCTTTGTTTTAAGTTTTTTTTGGAGTTCATACTTATGCCTGTAAGACTGATAATGATATAGCATTTATAATACAGATTAATATCAGTTTCATGGCTATTATCTCTCCTTGTATGTATGTTATGGGTTATGATTAAAAGTAGTCAAGGATTTCTTTCACTTGTCTCTGTCATTACCTTATGGATGTTCAGTTTCATGTTTGCTTATTGATTCAATGAATTGATGTAAATGCTTATATGAGATTGATAACTTATAATTACTATGTGCTAGGATATTTGTAAGAAGTGATAATCCTGAACGTCATAGAGGAATGTTGTAATGCAAGATTTATTGGGGTTATATGTGTTATTATCTAAATTATTATCAGGTTATGTCAAAAGGTATTGACTCCATGCTTGGGATAAAGACACTGGTTCATGTAGGGTATTAATGTTACACTTACAGTGTTGATTCATTAACTACTCAATCTTTTAACCATAAAATCTTGTAGGAACACTATTGTTATTGTCTATTTTGTATCCACTCTCTCATATTCAACTCATATAACATTAACATAATAAGTTGCAAACTTATTTAATGTTACTACTAAGTGGTATCATGAGAGATATCTATTATTAACAATATACTTGGTTGTAATTGTAAAAGGTCTTTAGGTATACATTATGTGATCACCCTCTCAAGTTTCACAGAACCCAAAGAGTAGGAATAGAAGTTTAGCTACCTCTATTCATTCATTGGCCAATCCATTTAGAATTACTTATAATTGGAAATGGAAAAATCCATAGGTATTTCTAGAGATCAGTTTGGTTCTTAAAAAATAACCAACAGATTGGCGACTCTGCTAGGGACTAGTTAATTCCAAAGTCTCTAAGTTCATATTAGGTACAGTTAGAGTCAATTATTCATTGTGAATATTCCTTGTTTAAGGAATAATTAGTTTTAATTCTATTGCATTAGTTCCATCATACTAGGTCGTATGCATCAGGTATTATTTCATTCTACCACTTTCTGTCAAGTAATGCTTAAAATATTTTCTGGAGTTACAAATACAAAATCAAAGTGCAATCACTTTTTTTTCCCAGTATCCTGGGTGGTGACTCTAAGTTCTCTAGTACCAATGTGAAGGTTAGTTCTCAAAAAGAAAACAACAAGAAATATTTTGCAGTACTTGACATTATGACGAAGACTAGAAGCTATGCAAAGAAGCATCTTGAGCAGAAGGCATAATCTGAACCTACAAAGGAAACATAACCTAAATGGGTCAGGAAGCATTCTGAATCAAGTAAGTCTATTGATTCTCATTCTAATGTATCTCCTAATTTTCATGTTGATATAAGTAGTGCTAGTGTCCACGAAGAAGAACATAATGTTCAAGAGTCTAACATAGACGAAGGAAGTTTTCCAGTAGAACAAGTTTTTGATAGTGAGTTAAATATGTCAAGAGAGGAGGATAGATGGGAGTTTTGGGGAAAGAATAAGAAGTTCTCCGAGTCTTAAACCTTGGGAATTGGTTCCATTTTCAATGGAAATTTTTTTAAGCCATGAGGTAAATCCCTTGATGATCTAGTCCACTTTTCTCTTGAGGAAGATCCTGCTGAACAACCTTACTTCACTCCTGCCCGAAGTGAACATGGGGATATTCTAGAAAAGGAGGAAGATATAGATAATGAAATGAAATCCATTGAATAAGAGGAGTTAATATTCCAAGAACAAGAAGAAAAAAGAAAGAAATATTTGAGAGAAAAGGAAGATAGGATTAGAGCTAAGCAACTTGAGAGAGATGCTAGAAGGAAAAATTTGGAGAAAATGAGAGAGAAGGGCTCAAGGTGTAAAACCTCTAAGGAAAATATTTTTAAAATGACTGAGGATATCTCTGGAGCAATAGTCTCAATGGGAACTTCATTTATTGATACTTATACTACGTCTGTCTCAACCACTAAAGCCTCAGATCCTCCTGTTATTGCTAAGAAAACATCATTTGTAGATCATGGGAAGAGACCGATTGACCAACCCAAGAAAACTACAATAAAAACCAATGATAAAACCAATACTTCATCTACTGAAATCCCCACCAATAAAGCCAAAGTTTATCCAACCCCATCTGATGCATCTCCAGATCCTGAGATATTAAGGTTGTAGTTGGAAAGTGAAAAGATGAGAGAAGATTTGAAGAAAGTTGAAATGAAAGAGTTAATGAAAAAATGGCAAGGAAGATTTCATTCCTTCAAATGTCCAACCATATTCCAAAGGCTTCAAACTTTGGAAACACTAAGAATGAGTGGCAAAACAAGAAATCTGGTGGAAAAACTCCTGGTGGAAGTGGTGGTGGAGATGGAGGAGGTGGTGGTGGAGGAAAGAACAAGAATGATAAATATTACTTTGAAGATGATGAGGGAGGTAAGAAAGGAGGAGGTGATGGTGAAAGTGGGAAGGAAAAGGATGTTAGCCACTCTAGTACCAGGAAAGATGATGAACAAAAAGATGATCATAGGGATAGACATACTACGATGCCACTCCAAGTAGACAAATAACAATAGATGTGTTTCACTAGAATACCTAGCTATCCTAACCCATTTCCTAAATATTTCAGGCTTTCTCTAGTCAAATTCTCTGGAAATTAGGCTCTAAGTGGTGAAGACCACCTCAAAGAATTCAATAATGTTATGGATGATTTTGAGGTAGAAGCAGAAGATGTCATGATGAAGTTATTCATGTAGTTTATGGTTGAGGATGCAAGAGAGTGGTACAAAATTTTACCTGCGGAGAGCAGTGGCCTTGGGAGGAGTTCAAAATGGTTTATAGAGAACAATATGGTGACAAAACTGATTCAAGTTTTCTATTCAATCAATTCAATAATATTGTAAAAGGATCTAATGAATCTATTGTTGAGTTTAATACAAGGTTCCAAAAGGATAGAAAAATATTTCCTCTTCATCTACACTTAAATAATCATGTATGCTTGGTAAATTACTGCAATGCTTTTGATGCAAAAATGAGTTACCGTTTGCTAGATAAGTGTCCTCAATCTTTAAGAGAAGCTTTTAAGATAGAAAAACATATTGAAAATATCAGCAAGACAACTAGTAAAGTTGGCAGATGAGATGATCTGAGACTTTTCAAAAGTTCAAAAAGGGAAGAAAAGAGTTCAAGCACTAAAGGGGAAACTATTGAGGATAAGCTTGATAGCTTCATGAAAACTATCAATGATAAAATTGAAAGGAAAGAGAAGGCCCAACCAAAGAATTACCAAAGGAATGAAAGACTCCCTAGGTTGCAAGACCACCCTTACAATACCAATTGGTATAATGGGAAGATTCTCTCAAATAATCAAAGAAATACCCAAAAAAAAGTTCCTCCAAACCCTCTACAAAAGAATTCAGGAAATTTTGTTGAAGATACTCCTTGGTGTATGACTTTCCAAATGCCACATTAATCCTCATAGCAGTGTGTAGTAGCACAGATGGTGGAAATAGAAGATAACATAATCGAGGAGTGTGATCAACAAGATCAAGAGGAGGAGGATGTACTTATGATTATGGGTGATTCTGATATTGCTTGCAATGAATGCTCTTCTGATGTAGATTCTTATGAAGTAGATGTTGACAATTAAAGGAAAATTCCTAATGCATATAATCAACAAGTTCTTTCTAATGAGGATGAAACTAGTGATGATGAGGCTTACAATTTGGAGGCAATTGAAGATGGTGTCTCATTAAGAAGACCTTTTGCTAAAGAAATTGCAAAATATGCAGCAGTCTTAGCTGCTCAAGCTAGGAGTTCTTATCATTTGAGGAATAAAACTATTGGAGGTGAACAAGGTAGTCCTGTCGGTCTACTCATCAAAGAATAGAAGGCTAAGGGAAAAGGACATGAACCTGATGAAAAGATAGAAGTAGTCAAAGATAAAGAAGGCACAATTTTATTAAAAGGACATGAACCTGATCAAAAGCTACTCCTGGACATAATTTTTTTTCTGAAAAATCAAAGGCATAGAAGAAAGTCCCTGAAGCCATACGAAAGGATGTTAAAAACAAGGCTAAAGCAACTAGAAATCAATAGAGAGATAATAGCAATGAACAAGGTATTCCTTCAACTGAATTTCCCAAGTATACTCCTATTGACATGTTTCAGTTACTGAGCCAAGTTAAAGTGTCTATACCTTTTCTTGAAATGATGAGGATAGAGGAACATAAACAAAAGGCAGTGGCCCTTATCACTGGTACTGCTATAACCAATAATGATTTAATGTAACCTACTCCTTCTAAACTAAGTGATAAGGATAAGAAAGGTAAGGAAGTTGAAGGAGTAATTGTTGATATTCCCCACATTTTTCTTGGAAATTTCGTGAACAGTTGTCTAGATAAGATAGATCCATTTTTTCTTAACTTGATAGTTGGGGAGAATTTCATAAAGAATTGTATTATTGACTCTAGTGCATCAAACAACATCATGTCAGTTAAAATCATGGATGCATTAGGGTTAAAATTTGATAGAATTAATGGTAAGTGTTATTTCATGGATGCCAGAGAAGTCCCTGTGGTAGGTGTGATAAATGAGCTTCCATGTAGATTAGCAGCTTTCCCTAAGAAAGAGTTTAAAATGAGTATGGTAGTGGTTGATATCCCATCTAATTATGGAATGTTATTATCACAAAAATGGAGTGCATCTATGGGAGGCAATATGTAGTGTTACATGTCCTATGCCAAATTTCCTATTGATGATAGAAATATCCAAGTAATGAGAGAGTATAGGGTCCCACATATGTTGGAACATGTCCCTGAAGATGACAAAATTATTTTTATAGATACAGACATTGGTGGGTTCAAGGTAGAAGAAGCACCAAAAGAGATTGAAAGATTTCCTGCACCTATAGAAAATGAAGTTTCAAGAATGTCTAATAAAGGACTATGGAAAATGTATTTTGGTGGTGCAAGCTCTAAAGAAGGATTTGGTGCAGGGATTTTATTAGTATCACCTACTGGAAATAATTATAAGTTCTCTTTTACACTATATTTTGTTTGTTCAAATAATGTAGCAGAATATGAAGCCTTGTTATTGGGATTAAGACTTGCTGAAAAACATGGAATCAGAAAGCTAATGGTAATTGGTGACTTTGAGCTTGTAATATCCCAAGTAAGAGCTAAGTATGCTTGCAAAAATAATAGACTGAGGCAATACCAAAATGTTTTTTGGGATTCCATTGAACAGTTTGATGCTTTTGGAATTGATTGGATGGAGAGGGGACATAACAGAGTGGTTGATCTACTAGATAATAATGCATTACGACCTAATGATATAAATTTCATAGGGGTTTAAAAGGTTGAGATAGAAACAAGGCCCTTTATCCCTAACAATGTATACAATTGGCAGAATTTTAATGCTGATGAGGATATCCTTAGATTCCTAAAATGTGTTAATAAATATGAAGGTCAGGAGATTGATTTTAATGGATTTGTAGAGAATACTGATGGAAAAGACACAGTGTATGGAAAAGAGGTCATCCAATTAAAAACAAACAAAATCCCCAAAGGCCTTGTAGCTCTTGAAAGGATCTTTGATGGTCAAGATACCAGTAAGGCCAAGATGACTGATGCTCACCTAGAAGACCTAGAAGAAGTGAACTTGGGAACTAAAAATGCCCCAAAGAAGGTCTATATAGGAAAGAGGATGAAACCAAAGGTAAAGGAAATGCTAATTTCCTTGCTTAGAAAGCATATGCATGTCTTCACTTGGTCATATGATGACTTGAAAGCTTACAAGGAGGAACTGTTTCAGCATGAAATTCCTTTAAAAGAGGATGTGAATTCCTTTAGATAGAAGCAAAGACCAATTAATCCTACTTTAGCTCCCAAGATGCAAGAGGAGTTGGTAAAGTTGAGGGAGGATGGTATTATAAAACCCATTAGACACTCTTCATGGGTATCCAATCTAGTACCAATGAGGAAAAAGAATGGTGACATAAGACTGCGTGTCGATTTTAGGAACTTGAATGTATCCTCATTAAAGAACAATTATCCCTTACCGAACATGGAGGCCATATTACAAAAGGTAACTGGCTATGAGTTATTGTCAATGATGGACTACATTTACTACCCCTTGGGGTGCCTATGTATATGTAAGGACGCCCATTGGCTTAAAAAACATTGGTGCCACTTTTCAGAGAGCTATGGATATGCATTTGCTTGAATATAATCAAGTAAAAGTGAAGGAGTCTGAGCAGTACAAGACTGCATTTAGTACCCCTTGGGGTACCTATGTATATGTAAGGATTCCCTTTGTCTTAACAAACACTAATGCCACTTTTCAGAGAGCTATGGATGCAGCTTTCTCAGATTTTATTTATTTATTTATGTTTGTATATCAAGATTACTTGACCACTTATGCTAAGAAAGAAGAGGATCATTGGATGCATTTAGAGAAAGTTTTTGTTAGGTCACTAGAATATGGAATATCTTTGAATCCAAAGAAATTTTCCTTTGGGGTCACCAAGGGAAAACTGCTAGGGCATATTGTGTCCAAGGAAGGAGTAAGGATATACCTTGAAAGAGTAGCAATTATTGACAAGATTCCCTAGCCAAAGAATCTCAAGTGTATCTAGTCATTTTTTGGGAAAATATTTTTTTTGAGAATATTTGTAACCAATTTTGCAAAAAACACAAGACCTATTTCCAAAATGTTGAAGAAG
>VDFB02313005.1:0-29938 GCA_007258455.2 Sequoia sempervirens | reverse complement strand
TGCATCGACAAGGTAGTTAAGACGAAACTTCTCTAACTCTTGTCCTGTAGCTTTGGCATCAACTGCCGTTTTGCACCAATAGATTCCGAACTGCATGGGAAAGTTGGTAGCCTGTTTATGTTTGTGGCACAAATGATGATGAACATCGTGTAATTGCCTCAAGAATCCCATGAAGACTATCCTATCCAAAGGATAGCATGGAAGCATGGCTGGATTTCTTGTAAATCCATATATGCGGATGTAGGTGTATGTAGGGAACTGAATAAACCAGTCCGCCCAATCAACCATCGTTGCTCTAGCAACTGCCGAGATACGAACATGCAACTCCCGGTCCAAGTTTTTCACTATGTATGTCAAAAAAGCCTCATGCACACGCTTGAAATGACGTTCAGCCTTCGTGAACTCAAGTTGGTCGTAGTAGTGATAGACTTTCTGAACATTGAGTATGCCCACCATGTTCAACCCTCTAAACTGACCTTGATAAGCGATCAAGTATACGAGGTAGGAACACATGTGAAACTCGTGGGCAACTAGAAAACTGATGATCTGCTCGTGGAGAACGTCACTGATGAAGGATGCCCAATCATAATGCTCTTGCCCGGAGATGATTCGACCAATGATGTAATACATACAGGGCTGGAATATGTTTGCATTTGCATGACCTAAGACACGATTCAGAAGTGTGATCAGAATCGCATACTCATCCTTGTACTCACTGCGACCCACGTTGTTTGGCAATTTGTTCTTCTTTTGCTTCAACCATCTTTCTGCGATCTTACTCTAACACTTGTCCATATCAGCGTTGAATGCTTGCTCACACTGCTCCATAGAAATGACTAGACTGCTTGGATGCTGAGGGATACCAAAACATCTCTCGACATCCAGGGGCTTGAGATTGCATATAACTTGTCCATCTACCGACTGTATCTCACGAGTAGCAGAGTTGTAATGCTTAACACAAGACATTACGCAAACCCTATGCAATGAACTCAGATAGGTATGGAAGCCGCCTCAAGCAACTAAACTGTTGAATGTTCAAGTATCGAATTTTATCTTGATTGATCTAAGACCGCTTCAAAATGCACCTTTATGTAGACTGCATCAACCTGTCATGAGTCAAGATTGACTTGGTCTTTAATTCGAGTTGAGTGTATTGCATTTTGAAAAACTCGCCTATTGACTATGAACACAACTATATTCTGACAACTTTTCTAGAAAGCTAAAAATAGCCTACTGAGGCTAAAAATAGTCTATCGTTAAGCAATTTTCACCAAAAATCTGAGATATAATTTTACCCCAGGAAAGATTCTAAGACAACTCAAAATGTCAGAAATGTGAAAATTTGACTTCTACTCAACCATGCAAGGAATTTTCATTTGAGAAAATTAGAGCCTCAAGAACTGATGCTCTGGAGTAAATTTTCCTAAAAAATTCTAACACATGGGTTTTACTGAAGAAGCTGTGCTGAATCGACCTAGAAGATTTGTTTTGCCAAAATTTGCCTTTTCTTCAAACATGCGAATGGAATTTGAGACAGAAGATTGAGTTTTCTGATGTTTTCTTTTGCTAAAATCATCAATTTCTCTTGAGTTTGCTGATAAATTCGGACTTTCACCTGCAAAAGGAATGTTTTGATGTCTTCAAAGTTGATTGTTGATGAAATCGCCCAACTCTGAAGGAAAATTCGTCTTTGCTAAGCTGGATGAATGAATTAATGATGGACGCCATGAATAAATAGAGCAAAATTGCACCATAAAGGATGACTGCAAGATTTTAAAACCTGACTGAAAAAGAATAATTTTGATTGGACCCCCTCCAGTTGAACTAATATTGACTTGGAGGCCCGGATTAAAATAATAATAAAAATATTCACCTTGCCTTTACATGCGAATTTGAATCTTAGCATCAAGAAGGCACCAATATTAAATCATTGAGAAAAATCGCCATTTAATGCCTCATCATCCAAAATAAATATTAAATATTATTTTAATTAGTTAGCAAAAAAGCATAGCATCTAGATGGACTTGACAAACTTCACTGATTCCGGAAAATCCTTATTTGACCCTCCAGGCATCCATTTTCACAAGTTATTAACTTTTTTGCTAACTTCCTATTTTATAGCTGACTGCAAAGTTACAGTTGGCCATGTTCAGCTTTGATTTTTGGGTGACTGAGCGATGCTAAGACCAAGCTGGGATATCCATTGCGAAGCCTGCAAGACAAAGATGAAATGTCTACTGGGAGCTGCAACTACTAAAATCAACATTTGACACTTCAAAAAATTAGGCGCCTTTGATTAAATTGATGCAAGATTTCCAGACTTGGTCATTTCTTTGTTCTACCATTTGACGCTTCAAACTGTCGCTGACGGTGAACAATGAACCCCACGGATTGGATGATAGGCTCATTGCGTGATTGGAAGAGTTCCGCATCCAATGACTGTATGTAAGATACCTGAAAGCTGCATTAGGAACCCCAAAAGCAAGGGCGCCGCTAGCCTGTGAAGACGCAAACACCATTTTGTCAAAAGTGTAACTTTCATCTGGATACCCTACTTTGACCCTTGACACCGGGAGCTGAAGTGCTTTGATTTGTGTACCGTTTGTCTCATCACATAGCTAGAACAACTTATGAGAGATGTCTCTGGAGGCGACGAAGTGAGAAAACTGCTTCTAAGACATCAAAGAGAAGGGCACCTTTTCCAAGGGAAAATGTATTCTCTATATTTAGCCATTTTCCGGCTATCTTCACTTTTCAGCGTTCTACACAGACCTCGCACGTACGAGCGTTTGCCAAATCCCGGAGGCTAATGGCTGGACTCGTTGGATAGCTGGAGTAATTCCGCACAAGTCTCATGAAGACTGCAAAAGCTAAAAACCCCATCTGGCAGGCCTAAAGGCTAGGCGGCCTTGGCCTACAGAGGTACAGGTGTGTATCACTATATTTCTCCACCCTCTGGTTTACGTATTTGGTAGGACCTTTGTCACGATCACTCAAAATGTTAGATTGACACACAGACTGGTGTGTTGTGAAGCTAGACTAGATTAGAAAAGATCTTAGGAAGACAACATCTGCAAATTCAACCATCTGAGGGGTCAAATTCAAGGGCGCCCCTGGGTTACAGAGGCGCAAAAATTGTGAATTGACAATCCTTTGTGACATGCAACCCCTCGTAGCTTTAGCTTCTGACCTTGACTGCTGGAGTTCTGCAACTCGGATGACTTCACTTGATAGCTCGTCGGAAAGCTGGGCTAATTCTGAAGAGATTGAATGCATTTACAAGCAAAAGCAACAAGATCTGGGCCTTCAAAGAGAAGGGTGCCCCTGGGCTACAGGGGCGCAGATTTACTTTCTGCTAAAAATCTTCATCTATATCTGTCTTTGAAAACACCTTTCTCTCTACTAAGATGACCTTGTACGAGTATAATCTCGTCGTGAAGTGCTTCTCCATCATCACATGTCTCGCTTTGAGTCTCAAGTTGTGGTTCTGAACTCCAAGTACTAACCAATTGCTGCTGATGATTGACCTGACATCGACCAAAGTCCATATTTGACTTGCCCAAAAACTGTATTTTGACATCATTTTAGCAAGGTCTAGACTCTTTTAAGCAAAATGCCTTAATGAAGCAAAAAATTTGGTTTGGGTACAACAGGTACATAACAAATATTTCTCAAATTCCATAAGTATCGGCATATGAAAAAATAATTGAATGAACATTCTCAGAAGCACAAAAATAATTGTCAAGTTGAATGGTATGGTGGCATTATAAGACAGTATCCGCTTTGAGCCTTTTAGACTCATCCTGTAAACAAACACGTTATGGGAACTAGCCCTCTATTACAACTTGGTAAAAGATCAGTATAAGAACTCTTCTGCCATTTAAAATGTGTGAGTGCAAAACATTAATTTTGCTTCCATCCTTGTGCACTAGAGCGCTTGCCTGCAAGGAGATGCTCATATCTGCAGTTTGAAATTAGAATAATTATGATCATCAAGTAAGCACTACACAAGGTGTATCATTTCAGCTAATGGGTTAGTAAGACAATGTCATTTAAAGTATTAAACTGATAATTACCGGCATAGAATAAATTTTTTTCCCAAACGGAACTCCTTTCTTATATTTCCTAGAAGAGCATCTATTATTTTCTTTGGGAATTGATTGCAACAGACGTAAAGAGAGCTTATTGTTATTTCAATTGTGACTTGAGGAAACCCTGTTTTATATAGCACTGACATCTTGCAGTTGGAGGACTGCACGTCTTTGAGCAACTCATTCTTTTGTGATGAGTGCTTCACTGGAAACTAGTTGGCCTTAAGTACTCAAAAAGGGCAGCATTTGGAAGCATCTGTAATAAAACAAAATTATGGAGAAAGTTATGGAGCAAGATATTGGTCAACTTATATAATGTACCTCTATTCAGATCTAGAGAAACTGTGATCCTTAAAGACTTCTTGCAATTGGGAGAATACACTTCTATAAGCAGCTCATTCTTTTGTTAGAAGCATAGTTTGAAAACTTGGGCTTGGCTTGGACTTGGCAGCCCAAAATTTTGATTTGGAATCAGGGTTCAGCATGGACTTGGCATGGAATCAACAAAAAAAAACCTCATAATTACACAAAAAATAAAATCAATGCATTTAGAGAACTTAAAAGTCAAATTTGACTATCAATTTGTCATAATTCAAACATTACACATGTCATATGATTCTCAAACTCTCAAAATTTGAAATTCAGTCACTATGTTATGTCAGGCGCCAGAAAAGTCTGAGCTCAAGACTTGCGAGTCCAGGCCTAAGACTTGGGTAGTCTTGGAGTAGGGCTCAGTTGAGTACTCTCCAAGCCTTGGCTAGACTTGGCGCAGGAGTTTGGTCAACTTGGCTCGGCCAGCTCAGAGACTTTGGAGTTTGGCGAGTCTTGCAAAGTCTTCAAACTATGGTCATACATGTATCACAGGGAATAAGTTGGCCTTTAGTACTCAAAAAGGGCAGCATTTGCAAACATCTGTAATAAAACAAGATTAGAGAGCAAAGTATGGTGCATTGTGTTGAGATGTGGAATCAGCTGTAATGTCCCCAATTTTTATTAAGTCAGCATCGTAATTAAATAATTAGTTTTAAGTTGTCGAAAAAGGTTAAATTAAAAAGACAAATTAATTGTTTTAATGGTGCAAAAGTAACTTAAATTTTAGATAAGTTAAAGTAGATTAATTAAGTTACTTTTTGGGTGAATTCTTAAAAGATTATAATTAAAAGAAGGAGAAAAGGGGAAGAATTCAAGAAGGTGGTGAGGAGTTACAATGAGGAGAATAAAAGTTTTGGGGGAGTCGTTTACAGGCATGCTGGTTTTAATTTTGAAGAACAGGTCTTGCTGGTTGAACAGAGTTCACTACAGCCTTTTGGAGGACGGAAACCCTTTGAAGGAAGATTAGCTTCGGTGGTGAGATGATCCACCTTAGTTGGTAATTGGCGGAATCTCTCAGATTTTGCGTTGGGAATTTAACAGAGGAGTTCGAGAAATTTGAGAAGTCTTTATTAAAGACAAATTTCTAAGTTTATCAGTTTTGAGGAGCTTAAGAGTAATTTTCAGAAATTGTTTTTCAAGTGAAATCATATGGTTATTGTATTAATGGCTGCACACAAGCCGTACCATATATTTGTTACAGGTTGAGGAGAATATATGTTTGAGGCATCTATCAAGGGAATTAATAAATAAAATTTCTTGGCGTATACTTTCCCAAACTAGCTGCTGTACCTTTGGATGTCTTCATTCTGACTGCGGTCTATAGCTGGAGCTGGCATTGTAAATTTTGATGAAATACTGTTGATTGTGTTTCCAAGGGAAAGATTGACTGTTGAATTTTAAAAAGGGATGATATTCATTGAGCCGCTTCACTTTCTTTATCTGCCATTCTCTATTATATGAATTTATTTGTTATAGTTTCCTATAAGTTGCAAATCTGATTAGTGGTTGATAAGTTTTGAGAATCTAATTAATGGTTGATGAATAAACACAAGCTTTCGCCATGTGCCTCGACAAGTTTCATGAATTCAGAAAGGTGAGTGCCAGTGGTATTATTTTAAGTGTTTTACTGGAGCTATTATGAGGAAGGAATTGCAACTCCTTTAAGGAATGCTGTTTGCTGCCGTGGAGTATAAGGAGCTATCAATTCCTACGTTGAATTTGGAAGAGCCACTGTAAGGAAGAAACTTGAGTAAGGGAGAGATAGCGTAGACTACCAATCAATTAATGTGTCATTTTAAGACTGTGTTAGAATCCTCAAAGATTTGGCTTAATTCATTAAACAGGCCTTGGGAAGTTGGAGAAGGTATCCGCTTCAGATTAAAGATGATTTAATGATTTAAAATCTTTAGTCTGCCGCTTCAATATGGTAAGAGTTGCGTTTCCTCAAAGAAGAGTCAAAGTTTTTAATGAATTGTGGAAACGAAGATAAGGATCATCTGCCATTAAATTAAGAAACGTCTTGTTCTTGTAACCACCACTGCTTTTTCTTTGGTCTGCACCTTTAAAAGAAAGAGTATAAATTTATTTCTGTGAGCTGCATAGTATGCATGGTCGAAGGCTTACAAATGAAATATGGGATGAGTGAGAAGTCGCAGTTACATGGGACCCAAATAATTGGTATTGACAATCAGATGTTAATAGTGGCGTGGAAATTTAGAAGACCGAATAGCTTCCTTGACTATCGTAGCTTAAATGGTATTGGTATTCCAAGAGCTAACATTGTAGGCATAAACTGCTCAAGAGGAATTGCGGAAGTATGGAACATGTACAACTATATGAAGGCGCCAAGTCTATAGTGGAGTTAAAGAAAGAATAAGTGATTGCAGGTAGAATTGAAAAGGCTGGCATGGTATTAACTATCAATCTGCTCTTCGAAATGATAGACTACAGATGAAGTATTTATTAGTTGGGTACTTAATTTTTAATATGGGAGGAGTCGAGCTGTTATGTGAAGGATTAAAAGTCTTCAAGGGAGTTCCCTGTCATTATTTTACAGGTCAGCAAACTTTATCAAATACTGCTGTAAATGTTACTATTGTGAATTTTACTGAGTAATAATGAATTCCTGAAATTAGATATTGTTCGAAATATGTACTTGTAATTGTGAGGAACCTGTATTTTATGAATTGCACAAAACAATTTATTTATGGTGAAACACATTGAAGATAATATTCAGAACAGTAACAGGAAAACAGTTTTGATGAAACGTCAGTACACTCAGGAAGGGGAAATTAAAAATAATTTGCATAAGAATTTAGGGTGGGACATTATATAGGCAAGCCAATTTTTGCCTTAGACATGGTGCCAAAGCTTGGTCAAAACTCACTAAAACTTGGCAAATTAAAACAATCATTGAAATATAGCAAATTTTAAGAAAAAAAGTTATTTTTACTGCATCTCATATCAAAACAACTTCAAATGTCATAGTAACATGACTCAAAATTGGGTCTGACTTGGCATACCAAAAGTATGAATGGAATTTAATTGCTTGAATAAATTAGGAAAAAATGGTGAAAAACATGCTTTTTCATCCGGTGCAGCACTAACTATTTTTAATTATTTGTTTCTTTAACATAATATAACAAAATAAATATATTAAACCAAAATGTTAAAGCTGAAATATATATTTCAAAAGTTTTTCCCTCTACTTTTAGGTGTCTAAATAATTGAGTTATATATATTTATTTATAATTGCCATATCTAGCCATATCTATATCAGGGAATCTTGAAAATTTTCCGTATCTAATACCATATCCATATCTGATACAGTATCTGTTTTGATGCAATTCTGGTGAAAATAGTTTGAAAGCAAATGGGTATATGAAAATGGACTTGAAATGGGCAAGTGTAATTAAAGTGTCAGTAGCTTTTAGGGTAGACAAGGATATTTTTTAAGCCACTGGTCCTCTAGACTTGGTGGGTTGAATATGCAGACTTACAGAGACTGCCTTGGATCTGAACTCAAGAGTTTGGCTGCATCTTCAGTGAGTCGAGTCTGCAGACTTGCTGAGAGTACCTTGGATCTGAACTAGGGGAAATGTGACCCTTGGGTGGTATTTCTGGAGCTTCTCCTTCATACCACATTAGTACAAAAAGAAGTATGACTGGTCTAGACCTTCCTTCAAAGTTCTGCTTCAATGATCTGAGCCACTTATGTTTGTTGGCGCTCCATTAGTAGCTGACTTATGACTCCACCTCTCCATCATAATTCATGAGCACATGTTGCTTGTCTTTAGTCTCTCCAAGCTTCCCTTATTCAAGTTGGGAACATTTAATTTCAAACTAGGGATATGCTTACTTTTTAGATATAAATTTATCATACACATGTAATCTTCTTACGCCTCCCACATATTCCCTATTATAACCATAAGTGCATAAGTGTATGAGTCAAAATTTTATTTGTTGAAGAGGATTCTTCTTGTATTACTAGGTACAAGTACAGAAGGGTTGGAGTATTCTGAAAGTGGATATGAAGGTAATAAAAATAATGCACCAAATCCTAGTGTACTTACTGTCATGCCTCAAAATTTTACACAATAAAACAAAACACAACCACCAATTTTTTTTTTTGAATAATACATATAAACACTATGGATTCATTAACTACACATTCCCATGACTTAAAGTATTAATTATAATTAACTAATATTTGTAATTATTATTATAATATACTAGTATTACAATTACCTTGTCCTTACCATTCCCTTAAGTATTAATATTGACACCATTATTATTTTTATTTTATTTTATCACAATAAAGGCTATAATATCGTCATCTTTGAACACTCTATATTAACATTTTATCTCTCAACACGAGCCCCATTGAGGACCCAAGAGTAAAGTTAATGTCACTTATAAGTGCATTTATGATATTTATAATAAAGTGCAAAGTGTATGAGTCAAAATTTTATTTGTTGGAGAGGATTCTTCTTGTATTACTAGGTACAAGTGCAGAAGGGTTGGAGTATTCTGAAAGTGGATATGAAGGTAATAAAAATAATGCGCCAAATTGTAGTATACTTACTGTCATGCCTCAATATTTTACACAATAAAGCAAAACACAACCACCAATTTTTTTCTTTTTGAATAATACATATAAACACTACGGATTCATTAACTACACATTCCCATGACTTAAAGTATTAATTATAATTAACTAATATTTATAATTATTATTATAATATACTAGTATTACAATTACCTTGTCCTTACCATTCCCTGAGTATTAATATTGACACCATTATTATTTTTATTTTATTTTATTAAAATAAAGGCTATAATATCGTCATCTTTGAACACTCTATATTAACATTTTATCTCTCAACACTACCCCCATTGAGAACCTGTTGTGACCTATTTCACACATCGCCCCATTGCAAATGGGGACCCTCACTGGTTTGCTCTTAGGGTTTAGCTTTGAGTAGCAATTTCATAGTCTCTGGTGTCTGGAAATTTCATGTCAAAGTCTAGAGTCATCACCCGAGCCAAGTTGAGAATTTGGGCCTGAAACTGAACGTGGAACATCATAGAAGTACTTAGAAGACCCAGACGAGGATCACTGTGGCTTCAATTCGACACTTCCTATTTTTTAGGATTCGCTTTTTGCTTTTTGCTTTTTTCGCTTTTTGGCATTTCGACCAATCCGAATTTACTATTTTTAGAAAGTTGCTTTTTTTTTTTTTCTATTTTTAGTAAGTTTCTATTTTTAGAAAGTGCTAGGTCTCACTGGCAGTGGAGTCGAAAGTTTCCACTTTTTCAAAAAGCAGGCAAAAATCAAGCAAAAATCTTAAAAAATCAAAAAATCATGAGAAAAGCAAAAGAAAAGCGCATGCAAAGATGAGAAAAGCAAGACAAAGCGCATGCAAAAGCTGGAAAATCAATTAAAAAATCGTGCCTTCAAGAGAGAAAATCAACGAAAAATCAAGTAAAAAGCAAGAAAATCATGGTGAAATTCGCCTAAGGCTGGAGAGGTGCGCCCATGAGGAAATCTAGTTGAATCTTTGAAAAATCCATTTGAAAATCCAGTTAAATCTTGAAAAAATCCAGTTAAAATTCGTCCATTTGAGAAGTCTTGTTAAAAAATTCACCCAGTACAAGGAAATCTAGTTGGATAATTCGAAATTCCAGTTGGAGAAATGATAAAAATTGGCTAAAGCAAGTAAAAAATTCGAATTGGACTTCAAGAATTCCAAGATAAAGGAAATCTAGTTGGATGATTAAAAATTCCAGTTAGAAGTCGAATTTCCAAGAAGAGAATCAAAATTTTTTCTAAGGCAAGAGTTACCTTGGTAAGAGGAAAAAAAAGTCCAGTTGAAAAGTGGATTAGTCCACTTAGAAGTCAAATTTTCTAAAAGGCAAAAGAGAGATAAATAACTTAAGTTTTTATTTAAAAATAAAGACTTAGTTAGCAAGCAAGAAGGGACGCCTTGGAAAAGTCAAAGAAAAGAAGATAAGATCGCTTTTTGCATTTTAAAACAAAGCACCCAATCAGAGAAGAGGTCGACCCAGGCAAATAAGGAAACTTTTTATTATAAAAGAAGTGCTTGTGAATTTATTTTTCATTATTTACAGGTTAAGTTTTTTCACAGGCAAACTTCTCTCAGCCAAAGGCGTCCTTATTTTCTTCTTGAGCTGCAAGTTACATTAATTCCAAGAGCATAAGGTTGGACATTTTTCTTCTATTTTCAGATTTCTCAATCAACTGCAGAGTCATAACTGGCGAATTTGAAGAAGAAAAAAAAAAGATTTTTATCTTGGATTTGCACAAAAACTTCAGTTTTCCACTTTAAAAGTCCAGTAAATTGTTTAAAAAATTCTTTGAATGTTCTTTTAAAATGATAAAGGCTGGAAAATTTTATTTTATTGAGATTTATTCTCCAACCAGCCTAGGCAGTCGAAGTCTAGAATTTTTTAATTAATTTATTTAAATACTCTCCAGCCATAAAATCGCCTTTTTTACAAATTTGTTAAAATATTCTAACTCCGAGCTTCGTACAGGCACAATGTCTACTTCAAAGAACGTAGGAGGTGGAGTTAGAAAGATCCAGGTAAAGGAAGTTCTCAAGGAGTTCTATCCAGAATCCCAACTGTCGTCAAAATGGAAGAAAGTAGCAGATACCAACTTTGAGCAGTTCAATGCGATTCAACACAAGAAAAGTGTAATGTCCCCTTCTCAAACCCGATCTTTCCAAAGGACCGCCGTCTGCTCCTTGGGGGAACCGAAGGCTAGAGGAAGATAAATTAGGGTTTCCTATTTTTGAGGAGGTCATTGCTCTGAGATGATGGATTCAATGGCGGATTCTTTCTGGGTTTTCAGAGAGCTTCGCAGTGGTATGTTCGTCTCGGCGTTCAGAGCACTTTCTGGAATTTACTATTTTTAGTAAATTCTAATTTTGGCAGCTTTCCAGTTGGGTTCAGCTCGGTCGACTTCCTGCTTCAGTTTGGTCTAAATGTTGTGTTCAGCATTGGCTCTGGGGCACATTCAGAAGGATAAGTTAAGTCATTTAATTAAAAAAAGTCACGTTTTAAATATTATGTTTTAACGTTGACCCCTTGGCCTAGATTTAATGACTTAACGTTGTTTTAAAAAGTGGTCTCAAAGGGTGGCGCCATCATTAAAGTTATATTTAATATTTGATTCTCCTAAGTCAAAGCAAGGTTAAGAAGGGGCGCATTTATCAAGGTGATGACTCATTTAAAATATGATTATTGAGTTAAAAGGAAAAGGACGCCATATTGAAGAAGGAGTTAGGGTTTCGACTTGAAGATGAGATTAGGGTTTCATGAAGTCAGCTGGAATTGATATAAGGAAGACTTGGTTCATCATTTGGACATCTTTGGTCTATGCTAATGTTATGCTGCCGAAATGGTTGCGGAATTACTTCGAGGAATGAATGCCTCTTAGTCTGGGCTCGACTTCGTGCTTGAGAGACAGCACCTAGTGGAGAGGTTAGATTATTTGAGTGATTTTATAGTAAGTTTTTGCATTGTTGTAGAGTTATTGCCTTGAAGTTCAGATTTTTGCATTTCATACTTTTCTAGAGTTGCTGATTTGATACAGCAGATTCATGTTTGTAATCGTAAGTCAAAAAATACCAAAAAAAGAGTTCTGGGTGTTGAACATTTCTCATTGTCTAGGATAGGCGAAGCTATAGTTTAAATCTCAGATTTTTATGTTAAGTATTTATTTTTTAAGGAAGGATCGAACTTTTCAGCAGGCCGTACCCTTTGTTGCTGTCTTGAATTCCGTGCTACTTGCATTTAAGGCATTTGGGGTCTGTTTAAGTGTTTGATCTTGGTCGCCCTTGTTGTTAGAGTGCATTGCATTTTATCTCACTTCTTTCAGGTCAGATTTAAGGAAGTTACGAACTATTCTATGAATTTGTAAGTTGCTGATTATGTAACACAAAGTGCA
Source organism: Sequoia sempervirens (assembly GCA_007258455.2). Lineage (NCBI taxonomy): Eukaryota > Viridiplantae > Streptophyta > Pinopsida > Cupressales > Cupressaceae > Sequoia > Sequoia sempervirens. The sequence continues at coordinate 17,500 of VDFB02313005.1, read as the reverse complement.
GATCTGATACATCAGTTTATGAAATCTGCATCTTCCTTTATTGGTTGGTGTCAAGATTGCCTTATAACCTTTGCAGAGGATTCTTATTGTATGCACCATTGAAGAGCACCAAATATTCTGATTTTGCAGGCAATGATATGTTGTAAGCTGGCAGTAGTACTGACCAGTTGTTATTTTAATATTGCCTATTTGCTGTTGTAATAGTCTAGCTTCTTCAATCATTATTGTAATAGTTAGAGCTCCGCCCTATGGTAGCTACTCTCCCGTCTTGGGTCAGCAAGCACATTCTGGGTGTCGAGTATTTCCAGTTCCAGCATTTAATTCAAGCATTTAATTTTGTAATCACTCCGTCATATGGTCGCCCCTCACTCCGCATTGGATTGGGTAGCACATACTTGACGTTGAGTTCTTTTCTGCATTTAGAATAGAAGACCCTCTGACCAATGCTCGCCATCATCGGTGCCATACTGGTTAGAGTTACAGCATAAGCAGTTTGATTAGATCCTCTGACCAATGCTCGCCATCATCGGCGCCATTCTGGTTAGAGTTGCTTTCTTGCACGTTTTGGTTTCTCCTCTAACCTTAACGGGTGCACTGCTTGTAATTGAAATTGTGAAAAAACGAAAAAAATTGGCTCGGAATATTTCAGTGGTATCAGAGCCAAGATCCTGCCATCCTGTGCCCATCAGAGTTCACTTGACAGAGAAAACAGATTCTACATCAGAGGTCAGAGCTGAGTTCAGTATTAGTTTTCAGAAGTTTCAAAGATGTTGCATTTTCTAAGGCCTATGGGTCGTGAGAAGTCAGATTCAACTATGGCATCGGAGGAAGGAAAGGTTAGTGATGTCGTAAGGGACTTCATTGAATATGCCAGACAGTTTAAAAGACAATGTGAAGATGAGGCTGTCAAACTCCGTGAGCAATATCAAACCATGCCAGATGATTATAGGTACAATGTTTCATTTGATTCCCATTTGAAGTGTGTGGCATCAGTGGAGCCCGAAAAGTGGAAGATGGTGGACCACATTAGGAAAAGGATAAAAAGGGAAGCAGAACAAGCTTTGTTCGAAGAATCAAAGAAGGAAGGAGATGAAGTGCCTATTTGTGGATTGCAGCCGACAAATATGCAAGTTGAAGAGAAAAATCAGTCATCTAGCATTGAAGATGGCACAAACAAGGTGCACATATCACATCAAAATGATCGTGAGCTCGAAGGAGAAAACGTGACAGTTGAAGAGTGTGTGGAAGAGCCTCATAATACGCCCCTTGACTTGCATGTGATAGCAAGTGAAGAAGAGCAAGTTGAAGGAAATACTATTGGTGTCTTTGAATCAGCTTATGACCGTTACCAAAGTGGTGATGTTGGTAATGATTTCGATGTGTTTGTACCTCCTCTTGTTGAAGATTTAGTGAGGGATAGATTGGCTCTTGTTGCTGTCTCAACTTCCCGAGAAGTTCCACATAAGGAAATCAGCAACATAATCTCTCATGAGGGTTCCATAGAAGATAATGAAGATGAAGTTTTTCAAACACCAAACATTGAAGATTCTTCACTTCATTTCGGGGGTGACATTGTTGGTCATGGGATTGATCAGCAAACTGAGCCATTGGAGAAAAACTTTTTTGATGATTTCAGCTTAAGTGAATTAGGACTTGACTTATTCAAAGAGTCATCACTACAAGGGGAGCATGATAAGTTTTTTCCAGTTGATCATCTTAATCAGCTCACTAGCATTTGGGATCCGGGTGTGATGGCATCAAGTTATGTTAAAGAACCTGTGTGGGATAAGTTTCCCTTTGATCCTGATGAAGAACAAGAACCAGGTTGCACAGTAGACTATGAGGTGGCCCTTGGAGGAGAAGTTGTCTTTGAAGAAGAAGATTGTTCCACAAAATTCCATAATGATCTCTTTGGAGTGGTTGCAGCCACTAAAGAGGAATTTGTGGTTACAGAAACTTTCCGAACAGCGGACAAACATGATTCCTTGAGCAGGTTGGATACTGGTCTAATGTTTGATCAAGGAGGCCGTGATGAAGAAGAAGAGCTAGAAGTCCATATGGCTCTTGAAGATGGAGAGTTTGAAAGTGTTATTAAACACAAATCAGATTTATCAATACACGAAGCTGGTTGCAAGCAATGGGTTGAAGAATTTGTGGAGTATGATGCTTTTTATGATGATGAGCATTCTCTGCTAGTTGGTGGTGAAGTACAAGAATGTTGGAGTAGCAAAGAGGGCAGCAAAGGCAAGGAACGAAGTTCTGATTTTCAGTTGCAGCCTATCAGCAGTTCACCGTCTTTGCATGTTCATGAGTGGGAAGATCAATGCAAGGTATCTTTTGGAAAAGAAGTACAAACGCTATCCCTATTTGATCGCACACACAATTTGGTTGATGATCTCTATTGGAAGGCTCAGTCTGAAGAGAGACGAAGTGGAGTTAAGGATGAAGTTGCTCTTCCTAACTTGCGACTTATCAGAGGCTCTTTGGAGTCATTGAAATCAGCATACATACACTTGATTGAAGATCAAGATCATGCTGTTGAATCTGCAAAGAAGGCCTTCATTGTTTTCGAAGAAAGGGAGAGTATGGTTGAAGAGCTCACCTTGGAGCTTAAATCAACAGAGGACGAGTTGAAAGAAACTCAGTTGGCTCTAAGAAAGGTTGAAGACCAGTTTGCAGATTTCAAACTTTTCAAGGAGCAAGAGGATGCACGAAGAGCTGGAGAAATCAAGCAAGTAATTGATGAGATTGATAGTCTTCGAGAGGAGTTTGATCTTGAAGGTTTCACAAGAAAATCAAAGGTTGCATGTGCAGATTTGGAGCAGCAAGATGAAAGGAATGACTTTCAAGTTTATGACAATCCTCTTTTTCAAGAAGGTGATGAGAAAAGTTATGATAATCCTCTCTATGAAGTAGAGGATGAAATGGAGAATGAAACTGATTCTGGTTTCCAGTGCTTGGTTGCTTCGATATCACTCCATGAGGATGTGCCACGTATGTTGAGTAGTAATGGATGCATAAGTGGCTCTGAGGATGAAGGTTCTACATGGGAGGTGACGAAGCAAGGTAATTTCAACATCTATGACATCAAGGTGTTGAAGAGACAAGTCTTGGTAGCTGTTGGTAACTTCATCACAGCAGCAACGAGTGAAGATTTCAGACCTACTACTCAGGAGGAATGGGGAAAAGGTGAACTAGACTTTGGTAGTTGCACTCTTGACAATCCATCCCTTGGGTGGAATGATGTTTGGAATCATATTGATCAGTTTTGGGAGCGGAAATTGAAGCCACTCTATGTTTCATACTCCCTTAATGTGGAAGCTTTCATGGTTAAGCTTCAAGGATTTACTAGAAGGGGCATCAGTTTCGTGAGAAGGCACTTGGTTTTCACTAGCACTTTGGAATGTGTAGAGATTTCTTTGCAGTGTGTTGAAAATCACTTCCAGTTGAGTATCCATGTTTGGGATTCTCAACTTGGGTTGTCAGAGTTTATTACTTATGGAAAAGACTCTTGGAGGGATAAGGAACAAACTTCCAGACTTGTTGATGTTGTTCCCTTCATTTCCAGCTACTTGATGGTTCCGTTTGTTCATCAACAAATGGATTGGAGAGAAATTTTGAATTTGGGTTGGAAAGATCAACGATCGGTAGTTCTTGGAAGTGACTTTCAGCTCAGACAAGGGCAGATTTTGAGACACGAGTTTGCTGGTTGGAGGCAGACCAGCCACCTTACTTATGGAGTTACTTTCATTCAGGAGAGTTGGTACCTCACTCCTGATCAAAGAAGTGGTAGTTTTCTGATGGAGATGGCTTTAGCGTGTTTTTCAGCCACTTTGGAGGTTTGTAATGCAAATTCTGATGGTTTATTTTCATTATTGGTTCATGACAATGAGCTACCCCATACTTTGGATCTATATTTTGAGACTCTTATAGGGTTAGGGTTTGTTGGCGTTAAATTAGCACCTCACGGAATGCATTATTTGAAGCAGACCCATTATGCCTGAGGATCTGCGCTCTTGCTTCAAATTAGGAGGGAAGCTCCCTCTTGCTGATGGTATTCAGAAAGTAAACTAAAACTAAGTTGCCTATCTTTTTGATCAACTTAGAGCACAAGGTTTATAAAAACACAAAGCTTGCTTGTATTTGAGATTTTCCTGATTTAAGAACTTCCTTTCGACCCAACTAAAACTAAAAGGCGTTTCTAACTTCTCAAGAAATACGCAGAGCAAGAGAAATTAGAAATGGACAAGGATGATTCTCTGACAAAGTGCTTCAATAAATTATTTTCCAACAAACATCTACACACTTCAATGTAAGCTGAAATCGAGATCATAAAAGCATAACACAAATGCTTGAAATCGAGATTTTGGACCAGAAAGGCAAGGGAAGTCAGCGGTTTATTACTCAATACGGAACAAGAGGCTCTCACTTCTGTATGCACGGAACAAGAATTGCAGCTAAAGAGAGGCTTACAATCTTGCTCTTACACAATAGAAACAGCAATCCACACTAACTCCTTGTTGGCTAAAAGAGGCTCAACAATTTGCTTATCCACAACACAATTAGACACTGTGAGACCAATAACAAATAGAAGAGGGCAAAAGGAAATAGGCTCGGTTTTATCACTAGCATGGTTAAAGAAATAAATGAGCAAAGGCTCTTATTTATAGAGAAGCGGGGAGTAGGGAACCTAAAATCTCCTTGCTTACAATCTAGAACTTGCTTCGATAACCAAGCTTTAATACTAAATCTGAAAGAGATAACATCTAAAACCCTAGAGAAGCAGAAAAGCGGAAGTACCAACTATTACATTTATCTTCTTTCTCTTCTCAAAAGAATGGATAAGGATCATTCCAAGAATAGAAAGAAAGCAGGAAAGAAAGCTTCTAGAAGAAAGCTGCTTTAAAGCTCGATCACATCCGCTAGAAAACTGGAAATGGTGTCCCGGTTCGGTGCATCTATGCCAACTAAGGCAATATTCTGATTCTTTAAGATCTCTTCACCCTTAGAGAATCTTTCACTTTTTCAACTGTTTTATGAGTTCTATTCTTGCAAAACATCGCTGCCCAAAAAGATGACTCACAAATTGATGACTTGGCGGCTCTGCAACTTGATGTTTCTGACACCTCTCTTGATTTCCAACAGAAGAGCATTGCACAACACTCTTTTCCGATACCTTTCCTCTTTCTCATATCACACCTTCTTTTGTTCTTCAGCTGAGATGATGAAGTTCTGACATAGTGCTGATTTGCTCTTAAACTCGAGGGGAGTGTATTCCATATTGAAAACCTTGAAGAATGACTGTAAACTCGCCTATGTTTAGACAAGTCTTGAGCAACTTTCTATTTTTAGAATGCTGGTTTTTCGTCTTCAAACGGACAAATTTTTGAGAAATTTTTCTGAGATATGGGTTTTGCTTTCGAACTTACGTTGCAGAACAACCCGGATCGTGGATTTTTTGAAAATCTTGAATTTTTGACTAAAAAAGCTGACAAACCCTAATTTCTTCAATTTTCACGAAAAAAAGTTGGCCCTAGGTTTTGTTTAGAATATGATTAGAAATGGACCCAGTTGATTAGATTTGCAAAATACTGATGGCTGATCGAAAAAGTAGCCAACCCTAGGATTTGAAATTTTCTTGAAAAAAGGTTGTGATATGGAACTTCTTCAGAAGGCCCGATTGGAAAAGGTTGAGATGGTTGAAATTTGAAAGCAAGGGTTTTCCACGACATGCAAAATAAAGAAGCAGCTGCAACTTGATGAAGTTCTTGAAAATTTCCTTGAGAAGATTGAAGAAAAGACCCGGATGATTGAAAAATGGAATGCCTTGGTCTTCTTCTTGAAACGTTTGATCTTCTGGATGAAAAAGCTTGAAAAAGCAAGGGTTTATGTTGCTGGTCTGAAAAATATGATGAAAAACCAGCAAGCTACGTTCTTGAATCTTGAAAATTTTCTTCAAACTTGCTGCTCCAACTTTCTCCCTTGAAGGCTACCTGCAAAAATAATGAAAATAACATAAAACAAAGATGTTAAGTAGACTTAGGGTTTTGTTTTTGCTTTTGCTTTCTTTTGCTTTTATCTCCAAAACCCTAAATCTCAGCTTCATTGAACTTGGATGCCTCTTTCTTCTCTTGCAATCTTGAAATTTTGAAAATCTCCAAAAATTCTCTAAGGCATGAAACTTTGGGCGCCTTTCTCCAAGAGGGGCGTTTATTTTCACCAGTGTTAGTCAAAAATTTGACTTTTTCAACTTTTCTCCATTTTTACATGCTACTTCACCACTGATTTCTCGTTGTCAGACCAACCCGACAGGCGAGCTGAGTGGTTCACGATGGAGCCTGACTGAAACTGAGAAGGATGTTCTGGAGGAGCCTTTGGCTAAAAACTTGATCTTGACCTCTGAATTCATGGGAGCCTTTTCCTTCGAGGGGCTCCGAACTTTCACAGTGTTAGCCATTTCATGATTTTCAAGTTCTTCATTTCCCTTTGATCTTCTGATGAATTCTCTGTTCCCGGGGCTACGCTGATTCGATTGACTCGCTGACAAGCTCACTGGATAGCTTAGCTGAAATCAACGAGATGATCTTGGAGACTGCGTTGGTGAATTCCATCATCTTAGAGCTCAAAAGTTTGGGCGCCCTTCTTCACCAGGGGCGCCCATGTTTACCAGACTTAGAATTATTTTCATTTTCATCACCTTTAATCTTCTTTAGATGATCTTTCGTCCCGGATCACGGAGTTCAGTCGGATCATTGCCAGTTGAAGCTTATCGCGAAGGCCCGGCGAGAAGAATAAGAGGGTCTCACGGAAGAGATTTTGCCAAAAAGTTGGTCGAAGACCTTAACGAAACCCATCTTGGTAGGGGTGCCCATTTCACCAGACAGTCATTTTACCTTTTTTCTATCTTGCCCACAGACGCGGACAGCAACTGTGGACCCTGTTTGGTGCTTGAGATCTAGTGGCTAAACATGATTGACATCTTTGAATATCTTTCGTTGGAAAGAGCGGATGGTGTGAAGAGATCGTTAGACGCTTCGATACGCAAATTCATTTATTTAGGACCCTTGAAAACTTAAAACCCTTCTTCACCCGAGCCACTTCCTCGGAACTTAGCCATTTTCGCGATTTTTCATCTCAGAATTCTGAAACCTTCGATACGGCGCATACCGTCTTGATCGAGATCTGCGAGATGTTAAAAGGTCGGACGATCTTGCGACAAAGGCGAGGGCGCGTCGAAATTTGGCGGGATCTTTGAAAAGATCAAACATGATGTGAACCCTACTTAATTTGAATTGGAGGCCTTCAAAGAAATTTGGTAGCCAATACCACCCGAGCAAAATCGGCTGCCAGTCATGTATTTTGATCTTTTTAAATTCTCGTTTTGACATCTATTTGGAACCTCCCTATTCAGCTTTGAATTCCGGATGACTGGATCGCCTGATGACTACGCCGTTGAATTCGTTGCGAAGCTGACAGAGAACTTAACAACATTGACTGGAGGCACAAACCCTAATTCTGACATTTGGTGCCCTAAAAAGATGGGCGCCTTTCTTCAACAGGGGCGCCCAAAGTCACCAGTGTTAGAAAATTTTATTATTTTTTCAACTTCTTCCTCGATCCTCGTGCATGTTCATGTTTCATCTTGTTGGATAATGCGAGTGTTGATTTTGGCCTTTGTGATGAGATGACCTCCATTGATGACCTCAGGGCTCGGATCGCGTACGTGATTAGACCGGTGGGAAAAGCTGATTATTTTGAGATTAAACGCACCGGCTGATATGGATATTTTGAACCAGTCGAGAATCGGTTAGGACCACATTGGATAACTTTCTATTTTTAGAAATTTTCTATTTTTAGAAATTTTGCGATTATCCGTTGAGAAAGAAACCGGAAAAACCAGGAAAAGCGTTACAATTTAGAAAATTTCTAAAAATAGCAGTTTTCCTAAATTTTAGGGATAAAAAACCGAGATCTGGGTTTTGTAGGTTAAGCTGTTCTTAGCAGACCCAGATCATCAGAAATTGAAACTTTTGCGTTTTAACCCCTCATGCAAGACATGCACACCCAAATTTTGACCTTTTTGACTGATTTGACAAGACTTTTACTCATTTCTTCAAGATGTCTAAGTGTAACAAAAATTTTAATTTTAGCTTGAGGGGGTTGTGAAAAAATTCTTCAGACTTCATAGTTGTGCCATGATAATTCAGTTGAGGCATAGGGAATTCATGCGGAGTCCTGAGTTTGAATTTGTTGAGCTTTTGCAAAGGATTGCCTTCCTCTTTGCAAAAAGATTTGAAGATGACACATTTGCAGTCATGGTTCCGTTTGTTATCATGTGGAGGTATGCTGAAGAATTCAAGTTTGATTTGAGTAGACTATCCTTCCTATTGCTTAGAATTCTGATTGACAGTAGTATGGTTGATACTGTTAATTCGGGGCATCGTGGACATGAGATGTTGCATGATTTTGATTTCCCTCCTTTAAGATCTTCCAGTTTGAGTATCATAGATGGTAACACCTTGGAGTTACAAGGGGAGTCAGTGCAGCATTGGCATGATATTTTCATTGATGTGATCAGAGTGGTGCAGCATCGGCATGGTGGGTTTTTCCTGAGACGCATTTGGGAACCAGGGATCATACTTGTTGCGTATGGATTAGTTTTCAAATTTCTGGAGTTGTGGTGGTATTGCTTGAGGACAAGCAATTTTGGGAAGGGCGGATTGTAATGTCCCCTTCTCAAACTGATCTTTCCAGTGACCGTTGGCCCGTTCCTTGGGAACCCGAAGGCTAGACGGAAGATAAATTAGGGTTTCCTATTTTTGAGGAGGTCATTGCTCTGAGATGATGGATTCAATGGCGGATTCTTTCTGGGTTTTCAGAGAGCTTCGCAGTGGTATGTTCGTCTCGGCGTTCAGAGCACTTTCTGGAATTTACTATTTTTAGTAAATTCTAATTTTGGCAGCTTTCCAGTTGGGTTCAGCTCGGTCGACTTCCTGCTTCAGTTTGGTCTAATGTTGTGTTCAGTATTGGCTCCGGGGCACATTCAGAAGGATAAGTTAAGTCATTTAATTAAAAAAAGTCACGTTTTAAATATTATGTTTTAACGTTGACCCCTTGGCCTAGATTTAATGACTTAACGTTGTTTTAAAAAGTGGTCTCAAAGGGTGGCGCCATCATTAAAGTTATATTTAATATTTGATTCTCCTAAGTCAAAGCAAGGTTAAGAAGGGGCGCATTTATCAAGGTGATGACTCATTTAAAATATGATTATTGAGTTAAAAGGAAAAGGACGCCATATTGAAGAAGGAGTTAGGGTTTCGACTTGAAGATGAGATTAGGGTTTCATGAAGTCAGCTGGAATTGATATAAGGAAGACTTGGTTCATCATTTGGACATCTTTGGTCTATGCTAATGTTATGCTGCCGAAATGGTTGCGAAATTACTTCGAGGAATGAATGCCTCTTAGTCTGGGCTCGACTTCGTGCTTGAGAGATAGCACCTAGTGGAGAGGTTAGATTATTTGAGTGATTTTATAGTAAGTTTTTGCATTGTTGTAGAGTTATTGCCTTGAAGTTCAGATTTTTTGCATTTCATACTTTTCTAGAGTTGCTGATTTGATACAGCAGATTCATGTTTGTAATCGTAAGTCAAAAAATACCAAAAAAAGAGTTCTGGGTGTTGAACATTTCTCATTGTCTAGGATAGGCGAAGCTATAGTTTAAATCTCAGATTTTTATGTTAAGTATTTATTTTTTAAGGAAGGATCGAACTTTTCAGCAGGCCGTACCCTTTGTTGCTGTCTTGAATTCCGTGCTACTTGCATTTAAGGCATTTGGGGTCTGTTTAAGTGTTTGATCTTGGTTGCCCTTGTTGTTAGAGTGCATTGCATTTTATCTCACTTCTTTCAGGTCAGATTTAAGGAAGTTACGAACTATTCTATGAATTTGTAAGTTGCTGATTATGTAACACAAAGTGCAGATCTGATACATCAGTTTATGAAATCTGCATCTTCCTTTATTGGTTGGTGTCAAGATTGCCTTATAACCTTTGCAGAGGATTCTTATTGTATGCACCATTGAAGAGCACCAAATATTCTGATTTTGCAGGCAATGATATGTTGTAAGCTGGCAGTAGTACTGACCAGTTGTTATTTTAATATTGCCTATTTGCTGTTGTAATAGTCTAGCTTCTTCAATCATTATTGTAATAGTTATAGCTCCGCCCTATGGTAGCTACTCTCCCGTCTTGGGTCAGCAAGCACATTCTGGGTGTCGAGTATTTCCAGTTCCAGCATTTAATTCAAGCATTTAATTTTGTAATCACTCCGTCATATGGTCGCCCCTCACTCTGCATTGGATTGGGTAGCACATACTTGGCGTTGAGTTCTTTTCTGCATTTAGAATAGAAGACCCTCTGACCAATGCTCGCCATCATCGGCGCCATACTTGGTTAGAGTTACAGCATAAGAGTTTGTTTTGGATCCTCTGACCAATGCTCGCCATCATCGGTGCCATTCTAGTTAGAGTTGCTTTCTTGCACGTTTTGGTTTTCTCCTCTAACCTTAACGGGTGCACTGCAATTGGAAATCTGTTAATTGGAAAAAACAAAAAAAATTTGGCTCGGAATATTTCAAAAAGGATGTTTGGTACTCAGCATGAAATGCCTACACCCATTGCAACTAACATCGTCAAGTGCGGACTTCACCAGGCAGCAGGATTTCCACCTGCAGTTCAGTGCAGTGAGCTGATGGTTGAGTGCGCCAAGAGATACAATCCGCAAACAAGATCCATTAAAGCATCTAACGGGATCACTTTGGCATACTTTACAGAAGATTCAGTCAGAGAAGTGTTTGGAATTCCTCGTCGCCAGAAAATGTTGAACAGGACTCAAAAAGAATCACAGGCTATGTTTGATCAAGCCAAAGAATCTTGTATGGACATAGTTAATTCCAATTGGATCAAGGAACCCAAAAGGCATCGCTCTAAGTTGCCCAAAAGATTAATTTGCACAGATTTTAAACCAGAATACAGTGACATGATTCATATGTTGAACAGGATTATGGGTACTTCTCAAGGAGCTTTCTTCGAAGTATGGATGTTTTCATATGTGGAAGAGGTCGTATTAGGAGTGGAAGCAATAAATTGGGCAAAATTGATAAGTGATAACATTGATTTCCAGTTGAGAAACTTGGAGAAGACCAAGACCTTCTATATGAGTTCCTACGTAGTTTATATCTTGGCACGGTTTACTAAGTATAGAGGACTAATTTGCAAAGGGGAAGTTGGACTTCGAAATAGCCAATTCAAAGCATATGAGTGTTACCCACAGTTACAGTTGCATTATAAAGACAATTATAAGATAACTAATGACGCTTTCCTCATGTATATCACCCGATTGCTTCAAGGAGGAATTCAAAAAAGGTTGTCTAAAGAGGCTATGGTATTGCTTGATAAATTCGGATCTTGGTTCATCCAATTTCCGACTTTTACATACATAAGAGTTCATGGATTCCCGGATGCCCCGTATCAACTCCCTCGGTATCCAACGGACAAGATTATTATGCTTGAAGTTGCAAGGCAGTTGGCACACGTGGATTCCATTCAGGGGGAAGAAGAACAAACAAGGAGTGGATTTTCCTGTTACAATTGGGAAAATGCTAGAAGTTTGCCCCTCATTGCAATCAGCTAAGGCAGCGAAGTTAGAGTTACAGTTTTATAAGTTTTCCACTTATAAACCAAGGTCTGATTACGATCCATATTTGAGGGTTCACGGGAAGAAGTCCCTTCATGTTATGCAGATTGAAGATTATTGGTCTAACCTGGTGGACGAATATGGAGTCAGGAAGAAGATGTGGTCTAGAATTCCAGTAGACCTTGTGAAAAAGTGTGACTTATTCCCCGTCCCTGACCAGATAAAGGACAATGGAGACTACGTGCATCCTCAATTTGAACAGGAAAAGAACAAGCCTATCTTGTTGCCTAACTGGACACATCCTGAGTTGACTGATTTGGATGTATTGATGAAGGATATTGCAGCATACTCAAGGGAATGGGTAGATAGTCAGATCAGCAAATTGAGAAAAGAAGGAATTTCCCTTACCTATGCCACGCTGAGCAATGAAGAAAGTCAAGGGGAAGCAGTTGGAGAAGGTCCTGATGAATTCCCATGTGCAAGCAAGAGGAAAGCAATGATCGAAGACCTTCAGACGAAAGAAAAGGAAGCAGCTAGCAAAGAATTGGAGAGTAAGAAGCAAAAGGTGAGTGAAATTCCATCATCCTCAAGTACTTTATCTATCAGAGTAGTAGAAGAAGTGTCCATTGTTGGGATTGAACCAAACCATGAACAAGAGGTTGAATTTCAAGAGTTGGAACTGCTGGATTTTGTCCAAGAGCAAACCTTCACTGAGTGTTTGGAAGGAGATGATACTCTGATGATTGAAGGCATGGGAGATACTGAGATCCTTGAAAACAATGAGGAGTTGGGAGATGAAATAATTTCTGCCTTAAAGGAGTGTGATGATGATGTTCAATTGGAAGATGGGATGGAATTATCCACTATCCCAGCTTGGTTATCTGAGAGTTTGATGAAGAAGTCTAAACCACTAGATGAAGTTCAACCAGTTGAAAGCATGCAGGACTTCTTAGAAAGGATTGGCAAAGCTAAAACGCCAAAGAAGCCTAAAAAATACTCTCAAATTATCAGGAATGATGCAGGATCCAGGGTTTTACAAGTTGCAATCCCAAAAGTTGACAAGCCTAGAGATCAGATTACTCCTATGGATTATGATGTTACAACGTTGGACATTGGGCCAACCACGATAGATCAGGATTTCCATGAGTTAGCAGACACTTCCAAGGCCATCAAGGAGAAATTCGACAAAACAGAGGAGAAGAAGGAAAGACTGGAGTTAGAAAATTTAAGGCTAATGGAGTTCATTCAGCAGCTAACAGCCCCTTTGCGCCAAGAAAGTGAAGCTTTTATTCCGCCATCATCCCTTCCTTCGGAATCCATTGACACTCTTGAAGCTATGAGGATCACAAGCCAAGCAACCAGGAGTTGGATCAACAATATCTCAAAGCAGATGGAGCAATTCTTGGAGAAATGTGCTCAGACTTATGACAGATCTGCCTTGCTTATGACAGAAATTGGTCAAATTGGAGATAATTGGGAAGACTTCCAGTACATAAATGACAAAGTAATACCTTGTTTGAAAGTTTTAAAGGAAGTATCCCTGCAAATATTGATCCAAGAAGGTGTTATTGAGGAAGGAGCCTCATATGATTTCAGCAGATGGTATCATTCCTTGTTGGCTAAGAGGAAAATATATGATGGAATGAAGGAAGAGTGTGCTGTTGCACAGAATGCAATTGGGAAAATACAGTTTAAAATCCTCACCTCTCTTGAAGGATTAACAGGGCAGGAGCATCATAATGCAGATGGCTTGGATTTGGAAGGTTTGAAGAAAAGTGTAATGAATATTTACTTCAAGGAAATGCAGATTATCACAGAAAATCAGCTTGATGACATGTCTTCTCTTTTGACCTTTATGGATAACTTTCAGAAACAAGAAGATAGATGGGAAAGTACTTTTACTCAATGCCTTGAAACCTTGGACATAATGGGAGTGCAACTGGATTCCATGCCAAGCATATCAATGGAGGAGCTCGATTTGGTGTTAACAAAATTTCTTGCATTTGCAGCCAGGGAGCAGGCCAAAGGGAATTGTATTTTGGATTCCCATTTGCTCGAGTAATTTGCAAGGTGTCATTATTTTCACACTCCAAGTGCCTCGTCCTGCTTGTGCCATGTGTCCATCGAGTTGGTTATGCTTTTTAGGGTTAGGGTTTCTTGAAATAATCTTGGCCATTGATCTCAAATCAATCTGGGCCGTTGCTTTGTAATTGGGGTGCCTATATAAACCCCACGCATTTCATTCATTCAGGGAGAGACTTATGAAATTGTTGCTACTAGTGCTATTCAGATAATAATTGGATTCAAAGTTGAGCATTTGTTATTTTGAGAGCTTGCATGGTTTCATAATTTCTTCAATAAAGTAAATTAGTTTTAGCATTTTTTGGATGAATGAAAGATTGATAGTGTTGGAAATAGTGGAATTGGTTCATACCTTTTTCAATTGAATGATTTTCAATTTGATGTGCAAGGTTAGTCTGAACTTTGAAATTGTTTAACTTGGATTCTATTACCTATATACATTGTTCGAATTGATGGTGGTATTGTGTAATAGGACATCATTCGTAAATCCATTGAAGATTGCATCATCTTTGTCTAGTTGTAGTCATTGTGCTTGGCAAAACAAAGATTGGTTTAAATTTCACTATCCAGCATTTGTCTCTTAAGTTCATAGGAGTAGTTTGGCATAAATCTAGTTCCTAAACCCTCATCCCTTTTCCTTTTATTTTATCTCAAAATCGAAAATCCTAAAACACAAGAGCATTCAATGTCAAATCAATTTTAATCCCTACTTTTGAGTAATTTACTATCCAAGGTCCCTTTGTGAAATCAGCATATCACATCATCCATTGAGCTTGTCCATCCCCAAACTTAAGAAACATTGGAATTACCGTATGACCTTTCTAGCAATCTTAGCATACGAGATAATTTTTCAAGAGAGGATAGAGCGTCTCTGGACTCTTTATTCTAAAGTGCTTGGTGAGTCATAAAACACGCATCAAGAACCCAAGAGTAAAGTTAATGTCACTTATAGATCCATATTTAATATTATCTTTTTCTAAGGATAACATTACCATTTTTTTTTTTCTTGATATTAACATTAATTATATACATATTTACTAATGCTATTGATTCCAATAAAATTCAATGTTCACGAAGTCACAAATATTTTTACAATCATTGTTAATAATCTTGCTAACTATAAGCTTTATCATCTACCATTTACTAATACATCTATAATATTATTCTCAATAAAATTACTCAACTATTAGATTATTGGACACAACCACTCAGTTTTGACATTACTCAAAAAGCTAATATTAATAACATTTCTTGGCCTATATCCTTTGCTGACAATGATATTATTGTGATTGGAAATCACAACAATAATGTCGACAGTAGACAAGGTATTCAACTTAACAAGGGGAGATAGATGTGTTTGCAATTTTCTTAGACAAGTGATAATAAAACTTGTGTCCATATCTCTAGTTGGACCTCAGATTATTTTAATCCTAGGTTTAAATTACGTAACATGGTTGAACTATAAATTTTTCTATCAAAGATTGTGAGATCATCTACATAGTATGAAGCTAAGATAGAAGCAAGATAGGCCAAGGCTAACTCTAATTAGTTAATATCTAAGAATGAACTTCCACTGTAAGTGGATAAATGAACAACAAAACATACACATTGTATCATTCTTTAAACAAAAATTAAATTCTAAAGAGCTAACAAGACTAGAACCATAAGCCAATAAGGGCGTGGTTTGGTGGTCAAGTCGCTTGGTTGTAGTGATGGCCACCAGGGTTCAAACCCTTGCTGGGCCAAAATGCTCGCAGGCCTTGTGCCTTTGCTAGGCCAATGCGCTCGCGGGTTTGGTAGTATCTTGTGGTTTCTTGTACCTGGTTCATAGCTCTGGTCAAAAGCATTTACCTCTAATAATATGGGTGCTGCACCTTTTTATAAAAAAAAAAGATTAGAACCATAAAGATTGCAATCATAACTGTATCATTACTCAAGAATTTATTTCATTTTATATCATTTAAACAAAATTATTTTCTCTACCCATTAAATCTTTCTCTACTAAAGGTAAAACAACAATAGTTTAGCTAATTCTAACTATCCATTGATTGTTGAGTTCCTATAAGGTAGGTATGAAACCCCAATAGTAGTTTGAGCTTAATTAACTAAATTAATGTTATGAGGAAATTCTCCAAGAAAGGCTAAGTGAAAATCTAAAGTACTATTGCCTAGATTTGAACTTAAAGAAACAAGGAGCATTGGGTAACCCTTACAATTTCTCAATCTCAAACATATTAATAAACTTATAAGAAAATGGCAACCATATAACCATATAATTAACAGTCACAAAAATCTCTATCCACTTCAACTTGTAAATTCAAATTCAAATTAAGAGTGTTACTAAATTTAAATTTGACTACCAAGATCCTTTAGTTCCCCAATGCAATTATAATTTCAACAAGAATAATTAATAACTAATTTTTCCCAAACTAAAAACTAATTTTAACCAACTCCAAATTTATTCTAATAATCGATCCTCTCCCTTCTATTTGCCTTTGGAAAATTTAGATTTGAAAGTGATTGTTGTTTGCTGCAGGTTAAAATTTCCTGAAAGAATTTAATTGTTTCAATAGTCTTTTTATTTTGGTTTGATATGCTGAACACAGAGATTGCGGATTACAGCTCTAAAGGTTGGAAATGTTTGGTCAAGGAGACTCTTTGGTTTCCCTTTCTTTTTGCGGATGTGATCATGAGAAACATTTCATTCTCTGTATCTGATTGACTGTTCTACAGGCAGCAAGAGCTAGAATTTACCCATGTTATAAACATACATATATGAACAAAACATATTTGCAGACGAAAAGCTTTAATATCTAGATTTATTGGGTTTTTTTTTATTGTCTATGGTTTATTACATGAATTTATTTCCTTTTTACCTATTTATCATTTCCAGATTTTAGACTTATACATATTCAGGACCAAGCGTATCATTGATTTCCAACTGTATTAACATCTTTCTTTTGTTGATTAAAACTCCTCACAACATACATAAAAAACCACATTTTTTACTCTATACATTTCGTACCCCTCCTTTGAACATAGGTGACGTTGAAATGGGAGGGCTGAGCCCTCCATGGTCGGCCCCAAGTGGGGTTCGACCAGGGGGGGTTGAGCCCCATTAAGACTTCTTAATTATCTTTATTTTTTTTTCTTAACATAATCCTAAGAACTTATGCAAGTCGTTCTCCCTTTATATGATTTGTATATGTGAATAAAAAGATTCATAATATTTGTTCTAATATAAATTTTTAAATGTTTATTTTTACATTCATTTTAATATGACTTTAATATAAATCTTTATTTATTAGATTGTCATTTTATATATTTTCAATTATAATAAAGGTGATAATTTTGATATAAAATAAAACATCAAAAATATTGAAATGAGAGAGAAAAAACGAGATTGCTCTCAAATTAAAATTCGGTCATTCACATTACTCTGCAAACTATTACAAAGTATTGGCATTATAAAGCTATTACAGGAATATAACTACCCGAACTAAATTTATTTATTAAATTAACAATAGCATGTTAATTTATTTATTTAACTATTAAATATTTTATGTCATGTACTAAATTCTAACACCCCCCCTTAGTACTGACATAGAGGAAAATTGGAAATTAGTACACATATTCTTCGTCACTTTGATGTGGAATTTCTTCATCACTTGAAGTGTGGTCCTTTCCTTCAATTATCAAAGTGTTATCTTGCAACTTTACATCAAGA
>VDFB02313004.1:0-11165 GCA_007258455.2 Sequoia sempervirens | reverse complement strand
GATATAGAAAGAGAGAGTGATAGCAATCGAGGGAGAGATAAAGATATATATATAGTGGGAAAGATAGAGGGGAAAGAGAGAAAAATATGTAAGGAGAGGTAAGGAGATAGAGAGGAAGGTAGAGATGGAAATGGAGATGGAAATGCAGAGAGAGGGGGGAGAGAAATAGAGAGAAAAAGAGGGCAAGACAAAGAGAGAGGGAGAGAATAAGAAAGGGAGATATGGAGGGATAAAAAGAGAGATAGGAACTTATATAGAGAGGTAGACATAGGGAGATATATATAGAGAGGTAGGGAGAGGTACATATGGGGAGATATATATACAGATATAGGGGAAGAGAAAGAGAGAGATCTCCTTATATCTGTCTCCCTCTCTATCTTTATGTTTTTTTATTGTCTCTCAATCTCTCTTCCTCTCTTTCCCCTTATTTTTATCTATATTTTTCTTCTCTTCTCTCTTCCTCTGTCTATCTTTCTCTCATTTATGAACTCTCTATCTACTTCCCTCTCCCTATAATTTTATTTATATATATATATATATATCTGTGTGTGTGTGTGTGTGTCTCCTATTTCTCTCTATGTCTCTCTCTTTATACATGACTAGATAGATATCTGTGTCTCTTATCTTCTCTCTTTTCCTCTCCCTCTTTCTTTATATCTCTTCCTACCTCTATCTCTTTGTCTCTCCATATTTATTCCTTTATATTTATACATCTATTTTTGTACATCTATATCTGTTGTATATCTTTTTCTCCCTCTCTATTTCTCTATTTCTCTCTCTTAAATTTCTCTCTTTATCTCTCTATCTATTTTCCTCCTAAGTGTGTAATGGGTACACTAAAGAGGTTTTAAAGGTGAATTCTCATATCCTTAATCAAATTATATGCTACCCTAAGATGAACTCCTATAAATTTATATTTTGTGTTTGAAATTCATTTTATTATATAAATTATAACAAATTCCAATATAGAATTATTCTACAATAATTAAAATTTTAATAAGATAAACAATTATAAAATTAAATTAATTCTAATAATTTTTAATTAGTATTTATAATTTCATTAAAAAAGACATAAATAATAAAACTAAATTTCAAAATTAAATTTAAATTAAAAATAAAATAAAATAAACTAAATGTAAAGTCAAAATATATCACAATCAAAACATAAATAAACTTAATAATTTTAAATAAATAATAATAGATGATAAACTTATTAAGTCAATAAATGATTAAATAAAAAAGTAAAACTATTATTTTAAATTTATTAGAATTAGAATATTAATGAAACATGTACCTCCAAATTATAATTAATATATTACAAATAATATTTACATAATCTCAATATTAACAAATTAAAAATATATATATTATTAGATAAATTAAATTTTAAAAACTAAAACTATATTTCAAATAAAATATTAAAAAATAAAAATAAACTATATTAAAATTGTTAAAAGTAAAATAATAATATTATTTTATAAACAATGCTTACCCTATCTTTTCTTTTCTCACATTGGGATCATTTCAATGGTCTTCCATCCTTCTCTATAATTTTCAATGGTTAATTTTAAATATTAATTTAAAAAATTATTAAAATAGATTATAATTGTTTTTAATTTTTCAAATTTTTAAATATGAATTACATTTATTGCTAATGTTTAGAAATACTATTTTTTTATATTTCTTTTATATTATAAAAAATTGATAAAAATATTTTAATATATTATATTTTATACCAAAAATTTCATAAATTTTTTTTTACCATTTATAATTTTCTTAAAATATCTTATAAAATTTTTAAACCACCAAACCATTATAAAAAATTTCCTATAAGTGACCATCAAATTCCAGACCTGCCCTGTAGTCTATTCATATTTTGTATTATTGCTGACTTATATTCTACACATCGTCATTACAATTACCGTACTCTGATGAAAACAAACAAATCCTGCTCAGCATCTGGTATATTCGTGTAAAAGGCAGATACCTAGTATTGCAATATTTTTTAAAATAAAGTATTAACAAATTATTGGTTAAAGAGTTTCACATGTTCTAACCTTCATGTTACCTAATAACTAGCACTTGCACCCCAATGAGGTGCAATGGTTACGACGATAGCAGGATATAACCTAGCAATATATTGAAGGGCATGGAAAAAAATAATCCCAAGCTTTATCCTAGAACCCTAACCCAAATATTTATTATATAAACCTAATTGAGCCCTAACTTTCTTTTTAAATCAATTACTCACATAAAAGTGCAATAGATGCCTCAAGAAGGATATCTCTCGACGTTTTTTATATATATATTATTATTAATATATATATGCTAGTAGCAATCTCAGTGACATGGAAGACAAAATTATTAGGGTTAGGGTTAGGGTTAGGGTAAGTGTTAGGGTCACGATTATGGTTAGGGTGAGGATTAGGGTTGGGATTATTATAATTGAATAATAATCATAACCCCAGTTAAACCATAACTCTAATTTAATTTAAACCCTAACCATAACACCAATTAAATCCTAATTAAATCTTAACTCTTATCTTAATTGCAATTGTAACCCTAATCTTAGTTGAATCCTAACCCCAACCCTAACCCTAATGGTAATTGAACATCAATTGAACCTTAAACCTAACCCTAATTGAACACTAACTATAATTGAATTCTAACCCTAACCTTGAACCATAATTGGACCCTAACCTTAATTGAACACTAACTTGAAACCTAACACCCATATATAACTATATAATGTCTCTGAGAATAATTTGTTCAAAGGATTGAATATAATCTCATTATCCCAACAGAGTAGGGTACACATTAAAAAATTTAAAATCCATGATAATTTATTTAAAAATTAACTTGTTTAGTTTCCCTTTGAAAGGATTTCAATAAGCACACATTCAATGATTAATGTATTTCTTAACATAAATCCACAAATGTATATATGGCTTAATCATGCAAGCACAACTTTATTTCTATAAATTTATTTATTTTTAAAATAGTTTTAATATGACTAAAAGAATTAAATTTTATAAATAAAAATATCAATTTAATATATTTCATATAAGTACACTTAACATAAGTCAATTTCTATTTATAAGTAAAACTTTCATTCAAAGTTATTATAATAAAATAAGTTCTCTTGTATTTTAAAAAAATTGATATCAACTTTAAAGGTAATTCTCTTGTATTTAAAAAAACTTGACATTAATTTTGAAGGTAATTAATTTAAGCTATTTTACTATTGAATAAATTTAACTTTTTTAGTCATACTAAAATTATTTTAAAAATAATTAAATTTATAAAAATAAAATTGTGCTCACATGGTTCAACCATATTTACATTTGTGAATTTATATTAAGCAATACATTAATCATTGAATGTGTGTTCATCCATATATGTGGGCACCCTTCTTCATTTCCCAAGTCAAGCGGTACAACGTGTAGTGAATTTGGTAATCGTCAATATAAGTGATTTTCTCATTTACTCGAATTCAGATGGCAGAGTAGGTATATAGATATTCAAGAAGCTGAAAATGATTAAATGTTATAAAATTAAAGAAGATAGTGACTTTTCGACCCAAAAATGGTGAAAAAAGAATACCAAATGCAATATAGCTAAAAAAACAAAAAAAATTCCCTCAGATAGGTTGGCGGTGATGGAGGTGCTTGTGGGCGGAGCAACCTTGGCAGTGGGATGGGCAACAGAAAATAAAGGCTGGTACAATGGATGACCATAGCAAAAAGAAAATCTACATGAAATCCCTGTGAAACACTTAATGCGGCCTGCACATGACGAATAAGCCCAGAAAAGAATTTTGAATATTGTGTACATAGCAATTCAAAATTGATTAATATAGCTATTTGCAGAATCAATAACCCTAACTATTTATATGCCGACAATGAATAAATATACCGATGGTGAAATATATATGCCGTTGGGAGGAAATAAATAAACCCCAAACATTCTCAGTTAAATGAAATTTGGTTGTGCCAACTCACTCGTGCAGTTTAGGTTTGGGAAATGAGACGTCATAGCCAAAGCGTTTCTATTTCGAATTTTGAATTTATTGTTCAAACATTCCAATCACTTCACACATGGGGTCCACGTGGGGCCTTAAATGGAATCTTTTGTCTTACCATAAATTTAGTGAAAATTTTCATTTGTCACCCGTGAAAAGGATTTTATTACTCCACTAACATCAAACTTTTATTCTTTCCTTCACTACCTCATTTTAGAATTTTTTGCCGTTGCCTTACAAAAATATGGTTATGATTTTCCAAAGTATTATGAAAAATGTGTGTTTAGACAAGGCATGCAAACTATGGATTCAGAGAGATTATTTAGACCTCTACAACATTCTATTTTCAAGTACATCATTTGTGATGGCTTGCCAGCCACACCGAGAAGGCTGTTTAAACTTATACACTCTCCTAAGCCTAAATGCCTCAGTTGAGATAGGTTTCGAATGGTATTAAGGGCATTATTTAAATTTATACACTCTCCAAAGTCTAAACACTATAGCAACGATGGACTGCCAAGAGAATCAGGGAGATTAAACTTTTAAGCTTCCTATTATGTTCGAGCGTTATGGCTGAAACAGGTTGTTAATGGAATTAGAGAGATTATTTAAACCTCTACAACATTATATTTTCAAGTGTTGCAGATGAGACAAGTTGCCAAAGGAATTAGAAAGGTATTTTAAACTTTTAAAATGTTCTATTATGTTCAAGTGCGGCGGCTGAGACAAGTTGACAATGAAATCAGAGAGATTATTTAAACCTCTACAACATTCTCTTTCCAAGTACAACATATGTGACAGGTTCCCTACGAAAACAAGAAGGCTATTTTACCTCTATAGTCTTCTATGTTCAAGTGTTGCTGCTGTGACGGGTTGCAAATCGCATCATGGACATTATTTAAATTTATACACCCTCCATCGTCTAATCATTGTAGCAGTGATAGGTTGCCCAAGGAATGAAGGCGATGAATGCGGAATATGCACAAAATGGATTTTACAAGGGAGCTCTCAAAATATTTCATTCGATGAAGCACTCTGAAACATGGCAAGGCAAGTGACTGCTTAACTGATTACCTCAAGGAAATGTGATCTCATGGGATGCAATGATCACAGGAGATGCACTAAACGGATTGGTGGGAGGAGATTTAAATACTGTCAAGCAAATGCAATGGCAGGAGTAAGATCCGATTCCCACCTTAGCCAGCATCCTAACTACCTATGCCAATATCAAGGCTTGGAGCAAGTTAAGGCATCAACCAAGCAAGAGGGTAGGGAAGATTTTATCAGAAGCTGTGGGAAAGGTGTAAGCTCTTGCAAGACACAAAATCTTCTAACAACCAAAATCAAAGCAGAGATAGACGGAGAATTTAGGAAACTATCAATAGCCAATGCAATCTAAGGAGAGCTCTTATCTATTGTGTAAACTTACTGATCTCCGCTAGACTGTTACCTCCTTCCTTTCTCCTTCCAATCCTTTCCAATGCATCCTCTCCTCTCTTTGCATGCAAAAAAATGTAGGAGCCTAAAAGGAATGGCTGTTTTGTTTGACTGAATACCTCCCGAAAAGAGTAAACTTAGCAACTATGGTAAAGCCCTGGTAGACAAGTATGTAGAAAGAAGAAAACCATCACCAGGCATGTCCCCCTGCCATAAGCCAAGTGTGGGAAAGAATCTGAATCAATGCACGACCAACAACTACTTAGATAAATGCATGCACATCCAGTTTAAAGATCAATTGAAAAACATAAAGTATAACCATGTGGCCTTTTCTTACATATTAGATTTATTTGAGGTGAAAATTGATGAGGAGCATAATTTTGCCACACCAGCTCTATGATTTGCAACACAGGTCGAAGACTTCATAAAGAGTCTATAAACAGATCTACAAAGCTAAACATTTATATGCTGAAGCACAAAGCTAAAAGTAGCAGCACACATTAAAATTTATGTCATGTGTATAATTTATTGAAATGGTTTTTAAATTCGATTGTGTAAGATATTTCCCTAACTTTATTATTTGAGTTCTTGAAATGATCTAAATAAAAAAATTGTGTGATAATGTTATCAGATTCAACCATATAATTTTATGAGTCAAACTCATTGACCCATCTCTCATGACTATGAATGGTCCATTTAGCACTCATTGCACCTAGGTGATGCTCAAAAGAGGTGAAGCATTGGGCCTTCCCGGTGGTCACCCATACCAGTACTACTCCAGCTCAAGAATGCTTAACTATGGAGTTTTCTCCAAGATTATGGTCCATTTAGTACTCATTGCATCTAGGTGATGCTCACAGAGGTGAAGCACTGAAGCACTGGGCCTTTCTAGAGGTCACCCATCCCAGTAACCATGGAGTTTTCTCCAAGGTTAAGCTCATTCATAGTCATGAGAGATGGGTTCTTGTGAACAACACTACTCATGAAACATGGTTCAATAAATTTGACTCGTAAAACTACACCATTTAATCATGATAGCATTATCACAATTTGAATACCTCCTATTTATCAATATGAATTATGAAAATTTGAGACTATAAATACATTAAATACTGTTTACACACTCTACGAGGTGCCACCAAATTATCCATTGTGGACGAAATAGAAAATAAAATTGATCTCATGAGTTTTTATTTTGTGATGAATTTGGGGTTTCGTACCGAACACATCTGAGATTTAATACACAAGACACTTTGAGGAGAAAGAGTATTTGGCCACCAAATTGTTGCGAGACAGAAAAAAGAGTTTGGTGCTCAGAGATGGAAAAAGAAATGAAATCTGATTCCAAATTTTTTGAAATCCACAGACAAAATGTCACAAATCACTAGTTTAGTTTAGCCACTATAGGTGCGCGAAAGTGAAGATTTAGTTAGAAAAAATCAATTTAGTGTCTAGTTTGGCCAAAAATTGTAAACTGGTATTGTGGGATCACTTTAATGTATGATAAAGGAAGAATCATACAAACAATAATCATGGATGTTATCATGAGTTTTTGATCAACTTTAATTGCTTCCTAATTAGGTTAGAAAGAAAAGTGTAACAACTAAAAAGTAGTTTCTATTGGATATGGGGTAATAGAAATTTTAAAAAGATAAGTTGGAGTATATAATTTAGATGATGAGATTCCATGGCACAATTAAGGATAAGAATTGAGAAGTGTAGTCTTGAATAGTTTCAATATGATCTTGTTTGCAATGTATGAGTTGTATAATCTAGACACATTGGGTTCTATGTTGAATTATAAATTCCAATTAAAGGCATGTAAAAAATAAAAAAAATAGTTTATCAATCTAGGTTGTAACATGTAGAACTCGTTCAATGATTTATTATTGATTAGTTTTAATAATTTTAATTAAAATTGATTTTAACTATAATTTATTATTAATGTTATTATTATTATGTGTAATAAATTTTCTAAATTTTAAATAATTAATAATCAATAATTTACTATTGATTATTTTAATAATTTTAATTAGAATTGTTATTTATAATTAATAATTTATTATTAATTTTATTATTATTAGTAAATTTTTTTTAAATTATTATTGGTTGTTGATTATCTATTATTATTATCATCTAAAAATCTTTAAACTAAATCTTATTAAACATCAATTATGAATAATTTATTATTAATAGATTCATTTTAAAACTTAAAATAAAAAATACTTAATATTAAAATCTAATTAAATATTAATTATGAATAATTTATAATTAGTAAATTTATTTAAAAATTAAAATTAAAAAATTAATTTTTTTAACAATGTAATTATTAATAAATTAATTTAAAAATTAAAATTAAAATAAATAATTATTTTTTAGCAATATTAATTATTAATAAATTTATTTAAAATTATAATTTATAATTTATAATTATTTTTAATAATATTAATTATTAATAAATTTATTTAAAAATTAAAATTAAAAATTTATAATTATTTTTTATAATATTAATTATTAATAATTATTAAAAATATTTAATGTCAAAAACTAAAAATAATACTCTTATAACATATGGTCACCTCGCCTAAGCCAAGCCAGAAAACTCCAGCTTCTTAAAGCTTCTCTGTAGAATCTCCCTATCTATGCTCTCAGTCTTTTTAAAATCCCATCCAAATATGTTGAAACCATCGAGAAGATCCAAAAGAGATTCCTTTGGTTTGGAGTCGAAGAAAGAAAATGAATGCCCCTTGTTGGATGGGATTTGGTTTGTAGATCTAAAAAGGATGGAGGCCTTGGACTAAGAAAAATCAGACTGCTCAACAAGACACTCCTAGCTAAATAGATATGGAGACTTTTCTTTTCCTCTGGAGAATGGAGTGAAATAATTAAAAGCAAGTATCTGCAGAATAACAATTCCCTCAAAGATCTCATTGAGAATCCCAACCTTCCGAAAGGATCAAGTTGCTGGAACTATATGACTGAAGGGATAAAGGTGGTGAAACTGGGATTGAAATGGCAGGTTCGCAATGGTAACCAGGTTAGATTCTGGGATGATTGTTGGCTGAGTAATGAACCTCTATCTCAGGATGGGAATCTCAGTAGATGGGCTGAGTCTTGCAAAGAAAATTTTGGCCTTTTTGTTAAAGACTACTAGCGAGAGGGTAAGTGGATCAATCTCCCCTTATTAAACCCTGTGCTAGTTTCTATTTACTCCTCTTTGAATGTTGTCAGACTTTGCTTTAATCAGGAGGATAGTCTTATCTGGAAGTATGAGCCTTCAAGGTGTTTTTCTGTCTCTTCTGCCTTTGCTCGGATTACAAATTCTCTTAACCCTCCCCCTCTGTGGTCGCATTCCTGGACTAAGCATCTCTTGTCAAAGGTTAACATTTTTTTCTAGTCATTGCTACAAAATAAAATTCTAACTGTGGATAATCTTAGCAAAAGATGATTTCTGCTCCCCAATAGATGCTACCTCTATAAAAACAATGCTAAATCAGTTAACCACCTCTTTATCCACTATCCTTTCTCCTCCTCGGTTTGGGACAAGCTTCTAAGATGCTGGCATTTTTCCTGGGTCCCCACGGAGTCGGTTGAGGATTTTTTGGTTCAATGGAAAGCCCCTTCTTTCAACCCCTTTATTAAAAAACTTTGGGCTTTTTCGTTCCCCCATGTGACTTGGGGAATTTGGAAAGAGAGAAACAACCGGATCTTAAGGGATAAGGAGTCTTCAGAGGAAATTGTGTTTGAGAGAATTCTTAAGATGATCAAAGAAAACTTCTCTATTGTTCCCTTTAGGGAGGATAAGGCTGATACTGTGGTTTTCTCTCCTTTTGATAGCCTGATTGCTAAGGAATGGAGAATTAAATGGGATATTACGAATGCTCCTAATACTACCAAAAAATCTAGGGATGGCGTTTGCTGGAGTTTTCCTATGGAAAGTTGGGCCAAAGCCAACTTCGATGGCGCGGCCAAAGGAAACCTGGGGAAGGCTGGGTGTTGTGGGGTCCTAAGGGATTTGGCAGGTAACTTTATGGGAGTTGTTGCCACCCCTCTGGGGGTCCAAACCAATCACGTGGTGGAAGCGGCGGGGGCTTTTTACATAATCAACCTGGCTGTGGGAATTAAATGCAAAAATCTTTGGCTTGAAGGTGACTCAAAAAATATAATTGATAGCCTTTGTGGTAGGTCCCAGCCTGCATGGTCAATTAAAAATTGGATAGAAGATGCTAAGGTTTTACTTAGTAAGTTCGATAGAATAAAAATAACTCATGCTTACCATGAGGCGAACGCGGTTATGGATTTTTTTGCCAATGAGGGAGTTAAGAGTGACAAAATCCTCATGTGGCACAAAAAGATTGACCTCCACTTTGATGTTCAAGCTTTATTGGAGCTCGACGTGGTGATTGGAAAGGAGGTGGCATCTTGTAATAATGAGGAAGGTACGAATCATGAATAACAAAATTAGAAGATATAATGGGGCCGAGAGGATCCGGCAAATAAATTATTTACTTTGGCACGCTTTGTGGGTCATGCAAAGAAAAGGAACTATCTAGAACAGGTTTTCTGTCTACAACAGTATTTGAACTAAGATATCAAATATGGGCAGGGAATGGAAGAGGGTTGAACCTACCAGCTTCGAGTCACACACCAAGAATGCCAAAGCGTGGAGTAAAATAAGAAGGGGTGGCTTACTTCTGTTCATTGAGAAACTCCATGGCCCTAAGGAGGAGATTACTGATTTCTTTGAGAAGAATTAGAATAATGGGGAGGTTCTCCTCTTTGGGAGGAAAGTCCAGATTGATGAAGCCTTGATAGCAGAGGTTACTAGCATTCTGATGGAAGAGCATAAATTTTTTAGAGATAGGAAATTCTCTGACAAAGCTATGGTGAGGTTCCCTAAATCTGAGACGAAGAAGCAAAAAATCGTCAAGATGACGAATAGTTACTATGAAGTGGACACTATAAAATCTTTATGGAGAAAAGTGTTGAAGGTAATCATGGAGTACATCACTCTCGATGACCACTTCACTAGGGTTTATGGATACCACTTCGTGCTGCTCAATCACTTCCGGCATAAGGTGCATGTCTCTATCCCCTTCTTCTTGCTCTGTTCCCTGAGAAATAGCTTTTCTGATCATAGTAGAAGCCCTAAAAGATACCTGATTCTTCACACGGGTCTTTTAAGGCTCATTTATGAGCACTTTCAGAATATGCCTGCCCTTCCAAACCCTATAGCCCCTGTGGAGCTTGATGAAGACGATACTAAGCCTAACATTTCTGATTCTAAAGTTTCCCCCAGCCGTGTCAAGAGCTCTTTGCATCCTCTGCCCCCCTTCTACCTCTGGCCCTTCCCCCAACCTTCTGGTTCCTACTCTGTTCCTGCCTCTAGCCGCACTAACCCTAACACCAAAGGGGTGAGCTCTAGCTCTCCGATTAATAAGCTTGTCTCCTACCCTAATGACTCCCCTATTGCTTCTGCTAAAGCAGCCGGGGTTAGTCTTGTGAACCCTCACATCCCTTAGAATATTCAATAGGAGAATTTTAGCCCTCCTAGAGGTGCGGAGTCGGTGATTTTTGGGATCAATTCTGAAAGTGACCCCCCTTTTGACTTCGTTGGAAATGCCAAGAATTGTTTTAAGGACCAATTAAATTCTGCCAAATGGTTATTTCATGAAATAAATGAGCTGAAGTCTAAAAATCTATCTCT
>VDFB02313003.1:0-22940 GCA_007258455.2 Sequoia sempervirens | reverse complement strand
GTGTTGAGAGGTGTTGCATGAAAAGATGATGATGGGTCATTGGGGTCTTGAAAGGTGATGGGTACATATGGGTGCAATGGATTTTGGGGGACAGATTGACCCAATATGGTGTTTGCATCCAAATCTTGATTATTCACAAGGGGGTGTGTTTGTGGTGCATTGAGAAATGCACTCCCCTTGTTAACAATGGGTTGAGTTGGAGCAATGGATGATGTGATTTGTAGAATGGATTTAGTGTTGCTTTGAAATGGGGGTGTGGATGAAATTGGGAGTATGGATGATATTGGGGGCATGATCGCAAGAGTTTTTTCCACAATAGTGCTCACATCGTAATCGAAAGGGATTTTATCCCCTTGTTTCACTAATTCAATCATATATTGTGAGGGATGGAGTTTCATCATGGCATTGAAAATCCTATGATTTTCAAGATTTTGAACCATTTCAATGATCTCATCTTGAGTCATCTCTAAGACATTATTGGTAATGGCTTCCACTTGACCTTCCTCTTGATGATCTTGAGGAAGTGGAAGATTGATTGTGGGATTGCTTTTCCGGGTGGGTTTGATTTTGGGAAATTTTTACTTCTGTGTCAGTCAAGTTGACAAGCCTTTGTTGGTCTCCATGTTCTTCTTGTGTGCTGCACCTAGTTTGCACCATAAAATAGGAATCAAATTTCTGAATGGGCAGCATACAGACATCTAGCTTTAGACACCAACTTTTAGGAAACAAAAGATAAAAAATATAGGATGACTAGGGACCAAGATGATGATGAGACATGAGGGATGATTAGTTAGTGATTGGAACTCAGAGCAATCTTGAAGAGGATGCTAAACTTTAGGACTTTGATTTGATGTTTGATTTGGATAGTGAACTCATAAACTCTAAGAGATTGGATGTTGTCCTAGAGTAAATTTGTACACAAGATGCTAATTTGACTAAGTGTGCAAAGAAGGATTCATGTACACACACCTAGCCAAACAAGATGATTTTGATTTGATTTGATTTCAGATTTTGGATAATGAACCCCTAGACCCCAAGATGTTGTATGTTATCAAGGGATAGACTTGTTCACAAGGATTGATAATCTGACTAAATATGTGAAGAAGGATTCATTTACAGACATCTAATCAAACAAGGTGATTTGGATTTGTTTTAAATTATTTTCCCAAAGTTTAACAGGGAGGATTTTTTCAAGATTTCCAAGAATTGTTGGTGAGATGATTTTTGGATGGATGTTTTGAGGGATGGATGAAAGTGATTGGTTTGATCCTAAATGAACCTAAAAAGACTCTTGTTTACAAGACTTTGGTGAAGAAGAACATGAAATATTTCCTATGTGAGATATTAAAACCTTTGAAAGAGACTTGGATTTTGTTGATAAAAGAACTCATACAAATTAGGATTGTTCCTTGATGCACATTTGTAAAAGTTAAATGCCAATCTTTCTTTGAATTCATAAAGCATAGACAACCTTTTCTTGTGAGCCTTTTGACTAAGACCTTTGATCTTTGGTTTCTAGATTTTGATCTTTCAGGAAATCATTTGGAAGAGCACATGTGTGGGGTTCAATTGTTTCTTAGCTTTGCTTACTGACTTCTTTTTACAATAAAAATTCTTGATTAAGTTTTCAAACTAGATGTCTAATGTCTAAATTTATTCTCATCCCATAAAGTTCATTATGTGGAAAGCATGGAAATTAACAAAAAATTTCCCTATTGTTCACTTTATTGACCAAATGGAAACATAGATTCAAATGTTTAGAAACCTCTAAGGATAGAATCCCTAGGGAAAGCAATAACACTCAATTTTTTTCAAAGGTATTTTCTCCTCTAAATTATTTGAAATTTGATGTTCATGTTGAATTTTTGTTTTCCCAATGTTTACGATCAAGCAAAATGTTTTTGATTCCAAGAACATGCACAACCCTATGGATATGAAAGACAATATTTGTTTAGTTCCCACTTGGATAAATCTAGCTACACCTACTCTTAACCGATGATTAGATGCCTGACAAAATAGACTCCTCCTTATAGTGCACTTGCTTCTTGGGTAAACCAAGCATCAATACCCATGAAAATCCCATGGCATACTTATCATCTCTACTAAGAGCTGTAAAAACATGGGATGGCTTCAAAATGACCGTTCTTGCACCAACAAATAGATCAAGGATTTTTTCCTTTCTAAAAAAGAGGTTCTAATAGGTGAATTTTGTTCATGGGAGATCATCCATGTGGAAAGAGACCATTTCTTCCCTTCTTGTTAGAACAATCCTCGTGATAATTTCCTTTCATCAAGTACCCACACTTATATAGAAGTTGGAAGTCATTTGGCTTTAGCGTGTTCCTGGTTGGGTCATTCTCTTGGGTGATTATGTTTTCCCACAAGGCAGGACCTCTAAGATAAAAAAAGTGAGCAAACATATCCATAGTTCAATCAATATTCATTGAGAAACAAAGAGAGAACACACACAATATGTTCCACTCACACTCGCAAGATTTTTTCAATTTTAAGAATCCAAATTTAAATGTGGAGGTAATCACTTGCACAAATTAATATCATGAAAATCCTTTTGATTCTCAAGATCACCATGAGGTACAAGAGAAGTGCATATGTCTTTTTAGATGATATTATTTTGGGTAAGGGATTACAAAACATAAAAGAACTTGTTCATTTTTTAAACCTTCAAAGCAATGATAGGATTCTTTTTAGAGCACCAAAGGAAGTGTGGGATTTGATTGTTCAATTGTTAACCTTTAAAAAAAATCTAGTAAGTTTTCCTAAAGTTTTTTTTAAACCTTTTTTCTTTGTTCTTTTCAAAGCCCAAATGAAATTAGTGAGTCCTAAAGAACTTGAAGAAACAAAATCCATAGAATAAGAATTATAATTGTTTCCAAAAGTTTCTAAAGACACTTGATACAGTAAGATGACAATGTTATCATTCAAACTTCTCCTTTCTCCTTCCTTTCTCTACAAAAACTAATTAGTCCAAGAAACATAGAGGCATAAAATAGGTTAAAAATCCAAAATAACCAGAAATAAAAAGTACATGCCAAAATAAACTAACTTTTAGTCTTTTACTCCACCACAATGGCATAGTCTGCATATGCAACATAGTTTGAAGAGCTTAGTGGCACTATATGATGCCACTAGGTCTGACAACAACACTCTACAACAATACTAGGGAGTGCAATTGTGGTGCTATTTCAGTCAGTGGCATAGTTTGAAATTTGGAAGCCAAGCAACGAAAAAATAGTCAAGCATTACAATTTGAAAATTTGAATATCTAGGAAGAAGACTACAATGGTGGAGTTTGGAGTTTTCAATATCACTATATGGCACTGTTGGAAGGCTAGCATCACTGTATGGCTTCACTTAACTGATAGTGGCATAGTTCCCTATAGGCACAAAAGTTAACAAAAAAACTAATTTTTTTTAAAAAAAAATGTGTTAAGAACTTCAGATTCACCCTCCTAGTGCCAAAATGTGAACCCCAATCCTAGATATGCACAAACACAAAGAAAAATATAATATTAGCTACATATGCAATTTGGAACTAAGATTCCCCATATAGTTCATTACAAACATCAAAATAAGAAATAAATGAAGAACGCAATGAAAGAAGCTATTAAATCCTATTTAGATGATCCAAATCTCAATCCCATGGGGGAATTGGTTCCATTTTGATCTAGAAAATTTCCCTTTCCCAATCCCTTGTAAGCTTGATGAAGATTGATCCACTTGATGATGATGAACAATGTGCTTCCTTGATGAAATCTACAATAACCTAACTATTATGATGGAAAAATGCTATGGAAATGGATGAATTTTCTCTCAATATGAAGATAGTAACTTTTCTCTAAGTTTTGGATCCAAAATACAAAGGTAAGCCTGTTATTTATAGATGATAATGTTAAAGAATGAGGAAAAATAGATGAATGTGGGATAAAAGACCAAATAATTGTATTAAGCCACTTGTCAACATGTGAGTGGACAAAGGTGAAGCACATTTTGATGAATGTGCCAATAAATGATATTAGGTGGAATTTCAAATTTATGAAATGACATGTTGGAGGGAGAAAGGAATGAATTAAATGCCACTTGGATCAAGGAAAAAGGACATGTAAGATGAGTTAAATGCCTTGTTGGAAGGACAAATCTTCAAATTTGGAAGAATATTCCCTTTTGATGCCTTTTAAAAAGTAATTTAAAGATTTAATAAATGAATTAAAACGACTTTCATTAGCAAGTTGAAAAATCTAGAGGATTTAGGTGATTAAGACTAGTTTACTCAAGATTTGATTAAATTAAAAGGAGATTAGTTGATGTGACAATTTGATTTATATTTTTGGATTGATTTAAATCAAAGTTAAGAAGAATATGAATTAGACTTAATTAAATAAAGATTTTGATTTATTTAATTAAAAGGGATGATGTTAGATTAAATCAAATAAGGTTTAATTTATTTAATTTAATAGGACTTTAGAAATTTAATTAAATACAGTGAATTATTTAATTAAACCAAGACTATAGGATTAATTAAATAAAATTTATTTATTTAATTAATAAAAGAAAATGACTTAATTATATATATTTGATTTATTTAATTAAGGGACGAAAGGTGATGAATTTAATCAAATAAGGGATATTTAATTAAATTACTAGAAAGGGGAATGATTCAAGATGAAATGGTGTTAGTAATTAGTATCAAGTGTGATTGGTACATTTTCCATGTCTACAAATACTTTGTTAGAAGATATTTTAGCGATAACTCACGATGCTTCATGTGAATGGTAGAATACAATATACAACTACTTGAAAGATGGTACCATTACTAAGCCTACCATGATGAATACTCAAAAGCATTTACTTAAGCTTATGACTAAATATGAGATCCTTGAAAATGAATTGTATAGAAGATCTTTTAATGGTCTCCTATTACGATGTCTTAGAGATTTTGAAATCCCTTTGGCACTCAAATAGGCTCATGCTAGTGCTTGTGGAGGTCATTTTGGGGATTTTTCTTTAGTGCAAAAACCTATTCATATGGGTTACTATTGGATAAATATGGAAAAGGATTGCTTCGCTTATGTTAAACAATGTCACAAATGTAAAGAACATAGCAATTTGGTCCACGCTCCTACTGCTGAGCTCCATGCCAATGTTCCGATTTGGCCTTTTTCAGTATGGGGGTTAGATCTTATTAAAAAAAATTCACCACCTTTTGCTAGACATATGTTTATCATAACTGTAATAGATTAATTCACAAAATGGGTGGAAGCTATTCCCCTTCATTCTACAACAATTGAAGCAATTTATCGTTTCATCTTGGACCACATAATTGCTCGCTTTGGACTCCCTTCTGCAATAGTTTCAGACAATGGTACTCCACTTAATAATAATGACGTTTAGACATTTCTTAAAACATTCAACATTCAACATTTTTTTTCTACACCGTATTATCCACAATCCAATGGGTAAGTTGAAAATACTAATAAGCTTCTTAAACAAATTCTCAAGAAAACTGTCACCAAGCATCATAAAGATTGGCATATGCAACTATCTTATGCGCTTTGGGATTATTGACCTAATGTTAGATCGTCCATAGGAAATACGCCTTATAATCTTGTTTATGGCACTGGTGTGATTATTCCCTTGGAGTTAGCAATTCCTACTTTATGAGTTGCTCTCTGAGATCTTTTTGACGATGACACTTAGCAAGATCAATGACGACATCAACTTGAGATGCTCTATGAACAATGAATTAATTCCCTCAAACATCTCCAAGCTCACATCAAAAAATTACAATGCAAACACAACATTCATGTCATCCCTCTATCTTTTTCTAAGGGAGATTTTGTTCTTGTTGAAAATCAATGAAATCCTAGTGCTGACAACAGAGATAAAGATAAGTTCAACTCTAATTGGTTGGGACCTTACATAGTTGATACCAATTATGGGTCTGATGCTTATCTCTTAACACATCTTGAAAAAATACCCCTTAGGGAACCCATTAATGTGGTGCATTTGTGTCAGTACTATCTCTAATTCCCTTTGAATAGTATGGTGAATATAATAGTGTTGTTTAAAGTTATTTTAAATAACTTTCACATTGCTTCATTCTTGACAACTAAATTTGTGTTTGTCTTGAACACTAAGGTAATTATTTAAGTTCATTTTATAATTTCTTTGCCTTCATACTATTCACATTCTTGTTATGTTAAGTTAGATCCTTATTAGTGTACTTAATTTAACATATTCTTTTCTCATTATCAATATTGTATCTATGCTAAAACTGAAATATTTTTTACACTAGATCACATCAATCCTATTAAATCATGTAGTCATTAATTAAATACTTTTACTATAAGTTATTTAATTAATCACATAGTATGCTACATGTAACCTCACGAAAGGTCTAAGTGACTCTAGCTCTTCCTCAATGATCAGTGGGGGCATGTAGTCAGGATCCATCTCCTCCTCATTGATGGATGTAGACATTATCTCTGTGGTAGCCAGATGATAGAAATCTCATGAGTCTCTCATTGCTCCTGCAAGATAGACAAGGTACACAATTAGTAACACATCATCATGATATATATATATATATATGAAAATAAAGCATAAATCACTAAAGGACATGCATAAAATAAAAATCATCAACTATGTATCCAGATGCATGAGGAATGTCAATCTTCTCATCCTTGAGGGCATTGAAGATGTGTTAGCCTCTCTCTAACTTTGAGTGTTGATGTATGTTGTAGCTACTTCCCATGATCTAGTCCTATAAGTATCTGAGGACTCTTTATGCTCATACTAATCCTCAATAGCTACCTCCTCATCCTCACTCAGTGACATCTCCTCCTTGTAGTAATCCTACTCCTCCTCATCATCCTCTCCTCCATCTTGGTCCTCATAGTTAGGATTGGCCTTAGACTGGTACTCCTCATCAATAATGTCTATAAAAATATTTGTTGGCCTATATCATACCTCCTTTTCTCTCTCCTCTAGCTTATCACCCTCATCTACTGCTAGCTTTTGTATCACCTATAGAGAAATCCATAGGGAACATAAGAGTTGGTTGTGCATATGACCACCACTTCTTGTGCTTGTGGGTATGTACAGGATCATGATGGGCCAAAAAGTGGCAATATTATGGGTATTTGTAGGGTATGTGGCTGATGAATTTTTTTTTAACCCAAAATTGATGAAATGAAACGGGTTTTTAAAGGAGATTCTTAGCTTTACACCAATATAAATTATACTTTAATTTGAATTTAATAAATAATTACTATTCATTTTTTATTAGAATTATGACTAAAGTCCTGATTGATAAGCTGCTTGAAAAACATCTATAACTTTGAATGGTATCACATTTTTTGAATCTGAAACATGTGTCACATTATATGCTTCACATACTATAGGATTAAAAAAAGAAAAATTAAATTTCATGAATTTTTGACCAAGTTAAAGTGGTCAAACATATGATTTTTTAATATTTTTAAAATTTGTAATAAAGATTCATAATTAATTATTTACTTGGAGAAAAGTTAAAAACAATATGCATCACATCCGACATGAGTCCTCTACTTATATATAAAATCTTATAAAATATAATTATCATTTTATTATGGTTAGTGGTCAGAAAGACACCTACTTCTTATTTTTTCCCTGAAATTTAAGTATTATCGCATAGAAATTTCAAATTTTCACCAAATAGATTTTTTTTTTTTAAAATAAACCTAGTAGTTTAGAAACTACATTCAATTTTCTACATATTCTATTCTTACATATTTTTGAAATAATATAGATAACTTATTCATTTTTTTACGTCAAGTTTCCTAACACTAATTTTCCTAATTTTTTTTCCCTCTACTATTTTTTCCATGATGATCCTGCACATACCCTTGTCTGTGCTAGCAACATCATCAGTGTTGGATGTTGGTGGCTAGTTGTGATCTCAATCATCAGAATCACTCTCACAAACATGATCTATAGTAATCTAAATAGTATCACCTGGCCTTTGGGAACTCCACACTGATATCTAATGAAGGGCCATGCCCTCGGTGGTGTCTGTACCTATCCAAATTATCACATGAATCACTCGTAATAAAATAGTCATATAATGTAGTCATGCCTCCCTCCTAGATACCTATCCATCTGCATCTTTCGTAGTTGTTCAGTGGGATCTGGCCACTGTAAAGTGAGTAGATAAGGTTTCCATAGGATCTCATCCTCCTACAGTTGGCCAAATATTACCCTCCAAAATTGTAAATCCCCATACTGCCACAAGCATTATGAGGGATAATCAAATGCTCATGGATAGACTATAGCTATAGTACAAGGGTATTTGACATGTCTGGTATATGTGATATACTCAAGGCACCACACTTGTAGAAGCATACAATGGACCATACTTTCGATCTATTGAAATACAAACTGGCGAAGATCATAATACAAGTGTACTAGATTGTAAGGACCACAAGCATAGACTTTCCTTCGGTCATACATACCTTTTATCAAGTGTACCAATGCCCCATCCAAGTGTGCCACTTATCCATCTGGATTGAGAAGTAGTGCCACTATATGCATCATAATCTGTCTAACCATAAAAGCTTGCGAATATAGGAGCATGGGAAGCTCAATTTGTGCTCTAACCCTCTCATCATGTATCGATCCACTTAGACAATACTACATATCTCTCTTCTTCTCCCAGAATGACTGATCCCCCTTGAAATATACCCACTCTCCTCAAATTGGAACTTAGAGTATGCAGTTTACGTCCTTGAGAGTGATCATCATTTCCCCAGTGGGAAGATGAAAGGTACAGGTATTTGCATTCCATTGCTCACATAGAGCCATAAGCATGACATCATGGTATCTCATAGGTGGCATAAGATATTCCCAATAGATACCCACTAACTATAAATTCTCTACCTCTACTACTGATAGCACTGGCACATGATTTCTCAGAAATGTGAGCTATCTTCCCCCTAGCCATTGTCGTGACCGAGTAGGAACCTATCAAAATCATCACAAAATTATTTAAATTTTATCTAAATTCTTCAATTTTCACATTATTCATCAAGAAAGTGTGCTAAAGTAAATCTAGTGTGCTTTTCTAATGGCCCTAGACACTTTGAACCCTTTTCAAATATTTCACAAAGAAACAGGAATACTTTGCAAAGAAATGGGACACCACAAATAAATGGGACACTTTGCAAACAAAAGGGACACTCTACGAACAAATGGGACACTTTACAAAAAAAGGGGAAATTTTGCAAACTTTTTTCCAAGAACCCTAAATTAACCTATCCAAGTATGAAAATCATTAAATAATTATCAAATTACCAAGTGAAAGTTGAAGAACCGACTCACCTCATGATACAACTCGTCACATGCCACCTACTCCCAAAGATCATCAAGCTGCAAAGGTGTGTAATCTCAATTTGCTTGGCATGTTCTTATTTCACTCATCACTCTCAAGCTACATGAAGGTACAATGAATAGTAAGTGAAAAGTTACTTTGTTCACCTTCTTTTAATCACTTTTTATCTCTTTCTACTTTTACACATTACAAAATGGTTATCATCTTTTCAAGAACTCATAACGTAGACATTCTTCAAAATAACGAGAGCTAGGGTAATTCATTTTTAACATCATTTGATGCATTGGAATAATGATTTCGCACTCGATATCATCATCCATCTATCGTTTATGTGGCATGGTACTTGGAAGTTCCCTACGATCTGATGTTCCTTATTCAAAGTGGCTAGATTGCTACCTTGATTCCACCTCGGTAAAGCAAGTGGAATCAAGGGGGGCATACATATACTCTCAAATTAGATCCCTAAGAGTTAGATAAAATTATTTTTGAGCAATTAACGAATGTGTGTTGCTAGATGCAGTTCCTAATGTTATGGTTGTTTAGATAACTACACTGGGGGCTTCGTTCTCCCATCTTTTAAATGAGTATCCTTTTATGTAATAAGGTGCATCATTTAGAGTCCTTTAGCTTACATATGCACATAAAGTCATATGAGAGCTAAAGTGTGGGATAAATGTTCCATAGAAAATTGGACCCTCTTGATAAAACAAATGATTTCATGCATAATTGGACCCACTTTTGAGTCCCTTTAGATCATTTACCCTTCAAAACAATTTTTATATGCCCCTTGGACCCATTAATTTTGATCTAGAGGCCCGTTTCACATGAGAAATCACATAAAACCTAACAAACAACATATAATTATATCATACCCCGAAAACCCACCTTCAAATAGCAGTAGTTGGACCCATTCGCCACCTTGGGTGAATGAGTCCCCTCTGGTGGGACCTGTTCACCATAGGTGGTGAATGAGTCCCCTTTGAGGGAAAAATAAAACTTAATTAGGAATTTAATCAATTTAACTTTTATTTCTGATGAATTTCGGCCTCTTAGGTCTAATTAATGGGAAAATAAGGTGTGTTTGCTTATAAATACTCATTTCAAGTCATTTCACATCATATTTTACCAAAAAAAAAAATCATCTCTTCTTGAAGCTCACTTCTATTGTCAAGATCCAACATTTCAAAGGGTTGATTATGTATGCATATGGTGAATCATGAAGAAATATAGAGTGAATAGGTGCAACTAGCCACCAAATCACACCTAAGGACTTGGTTTCCTATTGATTACTTCTTACATTTTCACTCTATCTTTAGATTAAGGTTTGCATTTTTTTACTCATCATTTGAATGCCATTTTTTTCCTATTTTTCATGTGTTGTAGGGTTTTTAAGGTTGAGATCCTGCATCATATGAATAATCTTTGCATGTCTTATTTTAGATCAATAGAATAGGGTTTTTGTTATGATTTAGAATTTCCTAGTCTTTAATACATCTAAGGCTAGGGTTTATGCATATTTTAATCCATTTAAGGTTTAATTATGCAATTATGGGTTTGACTAAAGAAAACCACCCATTAGACAAACAATTTTAAGCTATTTTGAGGAATTTTCTAAGATTCAAAGTCGGGTTTTTGTCAGAAATTGTTGTGTA
Organism: Sequoia sempervirens; assembly: GCA_007258455.2. Classification (NCBI taxonomy): domain Eukaryota; kingdom Viridiplantae; phylum Streptophyta; class Pinopsida; order Cupressales; family Cupressaceae; genus Sequoia; species Sequoia sempervirens. The sequence goes on along the minus strand of VDFB02313003.1, from coordinate 11,903 downwards.
GGTGCCAAGGTCCATAATAGCATTTTGAAGTTGCAAAAATTTGAAAGTCGACTGATTCTCCATGCATGGTGAATGAGTCCCTCCTGAGGTGTAGATTTGAGTTAGATACAGTTCCAGGTCCTTGACTGTTAAGAAACAGATTATGTGCAGAAAAGTCCTCATCTGGGATTGATTCACCCAACGTGGCGAATGAGTCCTAGTTAGCATAAATTCAAGCTTCATCAGTTTTCCAGATCATTTTCTAGTCACCTCTAGTTTTCTAGTTGCACTCGCTATGAGAAACAACCTTTTTTTTGGTTGAATTTTCATTATTATTCATTCTTTAAAGCATTTTTGCAAACAACACTGTGTTTTCAAACATATCATAGATCTTAGTCTTACATTCATATTTGGTCATTTAAATTAATTCATTTCATTTAGTTTACTTCATGTAGCTTAGAAAACATCCTTCATAACATAATTTGAATGAACCCTTAGCATTTTTGCTACTATCTCTCTCCTTTTAGGTGAAAAACCCTATAAGAGCAAGAGAAGTCCCTAACAAGAAAAAAATCAACAGTTCAGAATCAATGAACACTGAGAGGGGGGGTGAATCAATTTTCTATGGAATTTAACTTTATCAACTTGATCCTTAAACCACTTATAGCATTGAACCAAATGAAAGATGAAAGAACACAAGAGAATCAACGATAACTCCATAACACTAAGATTTTTTATGTGGAAACTTTGTTAGGGGAAAATCCACAATGGAGGTCAATCCACAATATGAGTATACTCAAAATAAGTGTTTACAAATGGGGAATGCACATGCATTCAGGCACACTTCCTAGAGCTCACTACTCAAATACAAAAAGGCTTACTGCCCAAAAGAAGACTCACTATCTTATAGTCACAGATATACAATATGGAGTGGATGAACTATGAGATAGAATTTTCTAATGCCTAAGTATAGTTTTGGTTAAGCACATAGATCGCATTGTTCAAACTGTGTCTGATTCTGCACTTGAAACTCTATCTGCTTTAATTCAGATCACCAATCTCTATTTTGTGCAAGTGAAAGTATACACAATCGATCTATAATCCTTCTAACTTTTGCATCTTATCGAAACACATATCAAAATGACATGAATAATCAAGTATATATCTCTGTGACTGGAGATCACATCAAAGACATGTCAGCTTTTACAAAATATTAAACATGTACAAATTGTCAACTCAATCCATAAACAATTTTCAATGTGCACCAACCAATGTTGGCCACAATATAGTGAGGACCCAAAACAACATCCTTGAACATGAAACACCTTCAACAATTATTTCTCGAATATCCATAACACACTAGATTCATCAAGTGGCCTTTCAACATAGTTAGACTGGAAAATAATGAACCAAATCTTCTAACTTGCACACCAATCAATACAAGGCTCTATGATTCAAAGATAAGATAGTTCATACATCAAAATAACTTCTTTGAGATTCACAACTTAGAATGATAACAAGAAATTGCATATGAATCGATATACACAACTATGTTGGATACCTTTTCCTAGCTTTGATAGTTAACACATAACTTCAATCTGAACAAATACTTATGTACGAATAGGATTATTGACTAGGGTTTCATCAATGACAACACCAGATGACTTGTGTAGTGTATCTTATCTCTCCCTTGACATTCATGGCAACACTTAGTGAAAAATGACTAAGTGTCAGAATCATTACCAACATGAATACACTGCAATCTTCAAAAATTCAAAACAAAACTCCCCCTGAGATGAATATGACATTTTTGACTATCCTACATTCCCCATTTGTCATCAATGGAAAAGACGGGAATCCACATACCAAAATTCATACAAAACTATATATGTACAAACATGCTTCAACAACTTACATGAAATTTAATATGTCTGCAAAATTGTTCTTCAGTGGGCTTAAACTAGTGTCCCAACCCTTTTTGAGACTCTCAAAATTAGTAATGTGATGATAGAACATATAGGATTGCATCTTTGTTGAATCATGATTTGTTGGATCGCTAATAGCCATAGCATCATGTGCTTCCTTCAATGCACTAGCATTGTCTCCATTTTAGGACCAATTATTCCTTTGAGCTCAAATACCCTTTCAACAATTTTGTCATTTTCATGATTCAAAATTTTAATTTTTTCCATCAAGAATATGACTTGACCTTCTTGGTTACTCATAGAAATAGTTAGAGGATCAAAGGCTTGAAAAATATCTACCAACTATTTCTCATATTCCTTAATTTTCTTCTTAGTGACCTTAGTAAATTTTGATAAAGATAAACATGACTTGTAGATATTTCCACCCTCATATAATGCACCTTGAATTTTCTTTACATAGGTAGCTAACAAAGATTCATCATTAGCAATCATACTCTTCAATCTACTGAACCTGTTTGCATCAAATTCTTTCTAATCTTTATCCTCAACTGACTTTTCAAGAGACTCAAAGTGAGTACTCACAGAGTTGATAAATGTCTTCAGCTAACTAGGTGGAGAATCATATGAGTCCTTGACATGTGTAGGCATGATCTTCTCCAAGATACTAGATGTAAGACTTAGCAACTCACTATCCTTAATGTGAGATTTCAGTATCTCCTCCCTTGCCTTGGCTTGAGAAATGATGCTACCTTTAGCTTTTGAGAAGGAGATAAAGTGGCCAAGTTAATAAGACCTTCAACCAATTCAGGGTCAAACTCCTCCTGATGTTCTAAAAATTCCTTTACTGCCTTTGCAGTGTCTCCTGCTTTCGTAGGAACTTCCTTTACCTTAGCCTTCTTTTCTTCGATTACAAATTCTTTCTTGGCTTTGGAAATATCTATTTCTTCAACTTTAGGAGCTTCAGTCTCCATAGGAATTTTAGCATCTTATATGTCTAGAGGATTCAAGGTTTCCTCAAATGTGTCCTCTTTCCCTTCTTCAATTACCGAACTAGATGGAGCATTTTTCATCATGAGTTTCTTTAGAAACAACATTATACCTGTTCGTCAATAGAACTTCCTTAAGAATTTTCTCAGTTTCTTTAGCTACTTCCTTAGTTTGTTTGATCATAAGCTTATTCACCTTTATTTTTCTCTGAAAATCCCTTTTAGCATCATTGAGGATTTTCTTCATTTCATCTATTGACATTACTGGACATAGATCAACAAGTATGTGTTCTCTCATTTGTTCTTCGTTAGTTCTTGCATTTACTCTCCTCATTTCTAAGACTTCATACAGTCCCTTAGGTAGTTATAACATTATTTCAATGAGAGTCATATTGAAATTATTCAGATATTTTATTATGGATTCTTCAAGTATTCTTTGACCAACACTATCAAAAGGGTATGTGCAAGATCATGATGGGCCAAAAAGTGGCATTATGATGGGTATGTGTAGGGTATGTGGCTGACGACTTCTTTTTTACCCAAAATTGATGAAATGAAAAGGATTTTTAAAGGATATTCTCAGGTTTCCACCAATATAAATTATTCTTTACTTTGAATTTATTAAATAATTATTATTCATTTTCTATTTGAATTATGACTAAAGTCCTGATTGATAGGCTAATTGAAAAACCTCTATAGCTTTCAAACAGGATCACGTTCTTTGAATCCAAAATATGCATCACATTCTATAAACAAATATTATCATTTTATTGTGGTTAGGGTGCTCAGACATACACCTACTTATTTTTTCCTTGAAATTTAAGTACTACTGCATTGAAACTTCAAGTTTTCAACAAATAATTTATTTTTCTTTTTTTTAAATAAACCTAGTATTTTAGAAACTACATTCAATTTGTTACAGATTATATTCTTAGATATTTTTGAAATAATATAGATAACTTATTCAAATTTTTACATCAAGTTGCCTAACTCTTATTTTTATGAATTTTTTGTCACTTAAGGGCCTATTTTTTCCATGATGATCTTGCACATACCCAAAAGTGTCATACCATTTAGAAAGTGGTTTGAGATTACCATCCTTAATTAAATATTTTTCCATTTCCTCTACAGACATACATGATCTATCAATTTTCACCTTTTTCTTTGCTTTCTCTTCACTGGAGGACTTTTCCTTAGAGTCTTTTGATGTCTTTGTGCACTTATGCTTGATTTCTCTTGCTTCTTCATATTATATAGTTTCTTCAGCATCTTCAACTGCAACATAGACTCTTGTGATTTTATCCTTCTTCCTCTTTCCTTCTCTCCTGGATGTCTTGACTTGAACTTTTACTAGGCTTGATTTCTTTACAGGACCAAATGAGAGTGTAGAGCTCCTTTTAATCTAGATTTGGTAGAGGATGTTGTCAAACTAGCTGACTCAGTTCTAGTAGTCTCTCCTTCTTTAGCGTGTTCTATTTTCCTCCTAGATTCCCTCACTGCTTCAACTGATATGCCCATGATTTCTACAAAAGCTTCAACTTCCCTTCTCACCTTTTGTACTATCATAGGATTCTTCAATTGTTCATGCACTTGCATATCCTTCTCTCAAAGGTACCAAACCTTTCTTTTGTCAAATCCTAAGGATTACTCAATAGGTTTTGGGCATACAACTCCAAAATGTGTTCTTCAACCTCATACCCCATAGACATTATCCAAACTGTTCTTGGTTTGTAGCTTCCATCAAACACTAAAAAATGCCAACCATGAAGCAAATAGTATCCTTATATTTTTTCACAATAGATGTAGGAATCCTTTCCCTAGCTTGCATTTCACTCTAAAATATTTTGAGGTAACCCCAAATAACAGTTTTCCTTGCTTCACTATCACCAATTCTATACAAGATGTCTCTAATTTGAACATCTATAGGTCTGTCACTTTTCTATTACACTTTTCCAATTCCCAGAACTTCATTCATGAAGTAGAATAATAGACCTAAGAAAAAATTTCCATACTTGAAATAATTATTCTTATCCTTCTTGATTTTACCAAGATTTTCAATTAGTTGGCCCCAGAGTAACTCACATAGGTCATATTCTGCATTTTCCTTGACCATCTGATAAGTTGCATAGATTGCAATACTAAATACAGTTATCATGGTTGGAGTGATATTTTGTATCGAATAACCATAGAAGAAAATCTTACATCCACTTCAATGACGTCATTAATTGTCATGACTCTTTTGTCGAAAACTGATCCAGTTGCCTCAGTGACTATTTGGATCTTCACAAATATCAATGTTGGCAACCCGTCAGATGAATTTAGACTAGTAACAATCCTTATAGCTTCATTTTTTATCTTGAAGGGCTGACTTAACCACATGAACTCATAATTCATTTGATTTAGTATGCACCAAACCCATTCATTTTTGTCGAACACGGGAAACTTCACAATGTGAGTGAACTTCTTCTACTCCAAAGTCTTGAATTTCGGCCTTACATAGATATCTTCTCCCACAATGTGATTTGTATACATATTTAACTAGTGGGAGCTTCCTAACTCTTCAAAATTCGCTTGAATTTATTCCCTAATATCTTCAATATGCAAAACACCATACAAAATGGAAGAAAATGCACTTAATGGTTCTATCTCAATAGATTTGAATAGGTTCCATTTGAATTTTGGATGGGGTCTATCCTTAATATCAACAACCAATGGAGCAACCATTTCCAAAAATTTCAAGTTCACAAGTTTTGTAGATAATTACCTTTCACTGGATTAGGGTTTGATCATCGAATCGCCTTCGGACTTGTATCTTGCCAATATTCTCTTGTAGAGCTCTCCAAACTTCTTCTCAAAATGCAATGTGATAAATGAGGAATAAAAGTAACCTTTTATCATTTGTACACCTAACTTTTTGTTGCAATAACTGGTTTTTCCATAGGTCGTTCAAATACCCTATTTTCATATATTGTGAAAGAAATTCTTCTGTGGACCTTTAATTTTGCATAAGTTTCCTCCACAAGAGATCCCAAAACATCTACAGATCACTAATGCAATCGATGCAATTTTCCACATTTTGGTACCAACTACCAGTAGGGGGTAAAATATTTTCTTGAGATCTCCCCCTAGGCTAGAGGCCTTAAACTGATTCCTGAAGGAATTTCCAGTGCCAGATTCTGGTGTGGATCAATTTCTTGCACCATAATCACTCTTCTTCACCCATGTCTTCTTCATTTGCTTCCTGATCTCATCTATAGTAACTTTTCCTTTTCCCTTATCATCCTTATGCATATTTTTCCCTTTATTTACTAGACCCTTCCTACTTTTATAGAATCTTGCAATGTGACTAGATTTGTTACAATTATAGCACATGACATTTCTTTCTCTAGACCAGTTATTCTATTGATTTTCTCTTGGTATGCATTGGTTAGCAATATGACCAAATCTATTGCAAGAATAACATCTGACATTTCTATTGAAAGAGTTGTTCATATTTTTGCATTCAATTGACTTATGACCATGCTTATTGCAATTAAAACACTATTTGGAGAATGATGGACCACTTGGATTCATTCTACTTCTACATTGAGCAGCCATATGGCCAAATTTATTTTAAAAAAAATAGTATTCATTGAACTTTTGAGAATTGGGTTGTCTTATCGGATACCTTCCAACTTTGTTCATCTAATTTCCTTGTTTGAATTTCCTTTGACTAGATCCAAAGCTTTCTCCTTTCTCATATCCAAGACCTCACTTGTCACTTCCAGTGCTCTTACTTTGAATCAATTCATCAAGCTTAGTTGAGATAATCTTGAACTTCTCATTGTATTCATTTGTAGTAGCAAGCTCACCCCTAAGAGTAACAATCTATCTTTCAAGCTCTTCTTCATTTTTTCTAGATTGTTGCAATTCAAGCTCTAGCTGATTGAATCCATCATTAATTCTACTGCATTCTTCAATTTTTTCTTTCAAGGACTAAGTAAGATTCTCTTCACTCTTCTTTCTCTCTTCAGTCTCCTTGATCATTCTCATTACAATAGATTCCATCTCATGCTTTAGGACAGTGTTATCTTTGGTGATATTTTCACATTCTTTTCTCTTTTCCTTCAAGGCTTGACTTAGGTGTTCATCTTCCATGCTTTTACTTTCTTTCTACTTGAGTTGATCACAAAGTTCCTTTCTTTTTCCCTAGACTTATTTATTTTATCTTTCAATGATTGAAAGAATTTCTTAGCATTCATGAGGCTTGCTTGAAATTCCTAGACTTTAGATTTGGATTAATCAAGATCATCTAGTGCCACCAAAAGTTGTTGATGAAGATTGCTTGAATCCATTAAATTACCTTCTTGGATATTCCCCAATATATTAAACTTCTTTCGAGGAACTAGGATCTTATACCAATTTTTGGAATCAATGAACACTAAGAGGGGGGGTGAATCAATGTTCTACAAAATTTAACTTTATTAACTTGATCCTTAAACCAGTTATAGCATTGAACCAAAAGAAAGATGCAAGAACACAAGATAATCAACCTCAACACCATAACACAAGGATTTTTTGTGGAAACCCTATTAGGGGAAAAACCACAATGGAGGTAAATCCACAATATGGGTATACTCAAAATAAATGTGTACAAATGGGGAATGCACATGCTTTCATGCACACTTCCTAGAGCTCACTACTCAAATACAAAAAAAGGCTTACTTCCAAAAAGAAGACTCATAGTCTTACAGTCACAAATAGACAATCTAGAGTGGATGAACTATGAGATAGCATCTGCTAATGCTTGAGTATAGTTCTAGTTTATCACATAGATCACATTCTTCACACTTTATCTGATTCTACACTTGAAACTCTAACTGCTTTAATTTGGATTGCCAATCTCTGTTATGTGCAAGTGAAACTACATAGAATAAATCTATAATCCTTATAAATTTCACATCTTATCACAACACATACCAAAATTACATGAATAATCACTTATATCTATCCACGACTAGAGATTACATCAAATATATGTTGGCTTTTACAAAATATAAAACATGTACAAACTATCAGCTCAATCCATAAAAAAATTTCAATGCACACCAACCAATGTCAGCCACAACACAGTTAGGACCCAAAACAACATCCTTAAACATGAAACAACTTTAACAATTATTTCTCAAATATCTGCAACATGCTACATTCATTAATTTGGCCTTTTAGTATAGTTAGACTAGAAAACAATAAACCAGATCTTCTAACTTGTACACCAATCAATACGAGGCTCTATGATTCAAAGATAAGATAGTTCATACATAAAAATACCTTCCCTAAGATCCAAAACTTAGAATGATAGCAGGAAATTGCATATGAATCGATATACATAGCTTTGTTGGATACCCTATTCTAGCTTTGACAGTTAACACATAACTTCAATCTGACTTCCGATACAAACAAAGATTGAAGTGCGGATAGGATTAGTGACTAGGGTTTCCATCAATGAAAACACTAGATGACTTGTGTAGTGTCTCTTGCCAACTGATTTCATGATTTTCTAGGCTTCCTATCACTATTTACACCTTTCTTATGATTTATTTGACCCCTTTATGCAATCATAAGACATAATTAAGTGAATTTTTGAATGTAAACCCAAAAAAAAAAATTAAATGCAAATTATTTCCCAACACCCACTTACAAGCCTAAGGTGGGAACCATTCACCATGGGTGGTGAATGAGTCCGTCTTGGCTCCATATTCAAAATAATTCAAAATTTCTTTCGAGTTTTTATTCAAAAAGACCTTATGTTGGCCTGTGATGAGGTATTATTAGGTAATTAGGGAATAAGTGTTTGTAAATAAGTGTTTTTCTACTCATTTTAATACCAATTCATTGAGTTCACTAATTCTCTCATTCATTCAAGCATTCAAGCACTTTACGTCATTCAATCAAGCAAAAATCAAGCATCTTGGAGCAGCCATTGACATATCTTTAGATTTATACAAGAAGGTTTTGGTGAGTTAGGACAATTGCTTTTTGTTCATTCATCATTTCCTTCTTCATTTCATTTCATATCTTTATCAAGGGTTTGATTACCAAAGTGGGATTTAACCAAGGAAAATCCCTATACCCTAACCCTTAACCATTTTTCCCCTTTTGCATGTGTGTTTGCAGACTTTATATGCAGATTTGTCAAGAAAATAGGTGTTGAAAGGTGGTCAACAAGTCATCAAAGTGTTTCAAGTAATCTAAACCCTAATTCAAGCTTGGAGATAACCTAGAACCCATTTTCTATATATTTAACTCTATCAACCCAACAAGAAGGCAAGTGCAAATCTAGACCTATAGGATTGACCTTTAAATTTGCAAAATTTTGAAGATGGAATGATTCTCCATTAGTGGAAAATGAGTCACACCTATAGGTTGGAAAAGTTGATTTTATTAGAATCCAATTCCTGATAGTTGGAAAGCAGTTTTAGCTCTTTTTACCAGTAGGAGGACTAATTCTCCATCAGTGGAAAATGAGTCCCACTGGTGATCAACATTGATTTTTGCTAATTTCCAAAACCTTCTAGGATCAACATTCAACTTCTAGGTGCACTGTGTTAGTTGCACTTAGATCATTGCATTTAGTATTAGTTTCATCATACATTTCCTATTTTGAGTGAACCACATCAATTTTATGGTTCTATCCCTCTCCTTTTAGGTGAAAAACCCTAAGAGTGCAAGAGAATCCCATAGAACAACATCAAAATTGATGGTTCAATAACATGCAATGTCACAAACTCACCAAACCCTTGATGTTGTAATATGAAAATATGCAAAAATATGCTCCAATGGATGGTTGAAAGTTCTTAGAATCTTTATAATTACTTGATAATTTCTTGAATGATTTAGTGAATGAATGGTGGGTGAAAATGAGAGGAAACCCCTTTATTTATACTTGATTTTTTAATATTTCCCAAAAATAAAACATCACCAGCCAACCTTAAACTCAACATAATAAAATCACGCTAGAAAATTAAAAGTATTTTCATATTTGTGCCTAGTGGGACTAAGTTGCCCCAGGTGGTGACTTGCTCCCACCAGGGAAAATTTTATGGATGTTAGGGATTAAAGTGTATTTAATATTGTTTATCATGAATATTCTCAAAAATATACTTAAGTATGGTTGGAAAGTGTATTAAGGGGTCATTTAAACATAAGAAAGGGTTGAATTAGTGATGAAAAGTCTAGAAAAGTGTGAAAGTTTGTTACAACTCTTTACAACACTTTAAATAAGGCTTGGTAAGTGATAAAAATAAGTTATTTAAGTGAATTATAATGAAAGGGTCCTACAAAATTGTGAAAGTGGGTTACAACACTTCACAACACATTTACAAGACATCCTAGAATTCTTAATGATTCTCAAGGGTCCAATACCTAATGTGAATGTGTTAACCACATTAGAACATTAAATCTAGGGAAAATCAAGCCAAATTCCATGAGAGAGACTCAAGGGAGTGTAAAAATGTCCAAGTATACATTTTTTGGTGACACATTAAGCCCACACTTTAGTGAGAGGATGAACTTGCTTCAAACTCACACTAAAGTAGCCCAACATGCACATCAAGAGGGGTCCAAATGCACTAATGCTTCGTAAGATGAGACAAAAAAATAAAGAATGATAATCAAGCTCCCATGATCAAGATCCCATGGTAAACCAAACATTAGCACAAAGGAACACACAAGAGAATGGTGAAAAAGAATGGAAGAGAGAGGTCGAAAGGAAAGAAAGTCGGATCAAGATTCAATTATTTTTCTAGCCCATTCTAGATCAGATCTAGGTTGTTTGTCCTAAAAGAAAATGAATACTCACTCTAGGGTGACATAACTCATGGCTTTCCACTGGGTGAGAAGGCCCAAAAGGTGAGGAACATACACTCATGGCTGGTATGCACTCACACACATGCAGGTGACTATGGGGAAAATTCATGCCTTAGAATGGGCTTCCTACTCAACCATACCAAAGTTATACCTCTTGATAACTTTAATAAGGTTCCACAAAAGAAAATTACATTTTTAGCTTCATTAGACAAGCAAAGATTAGTATTCTTGGAGCTCATGAGTAAATGTGATGGAACCACAAGCATGCAAGTTGTGTTATGCAAGGTGGCCATATGACAAATGCAAAATGTAACATGCAAAGAATGTTCAAAGGAGTCTTGCTTAGTTCATGCGAGGTCTTTAATCTAGGGAACATTGTGTCTAATGTCTCCAAGAGAGGACCAATCAAATAATAGAATATTTGCAACTTAAGGGATGTAGTGTGTCACATCAGGCCATTGAGAGGAATGTAATATGCTAAGATGGATCATGCTCATGAAGGACACTACACCCAATGTCCTTCACGAAGGAACAAATGGATCTTATGAAGTAAAAGAGCTACACTAAGAACCAAGAAAAAGGAAAAATACAAAATAATAATTCCAATGTATGCCCCCACTTTAAAGGAATTTCTACACACTATATTGTGAGAAATTACTTAAATGTAGCGAATGAAAAATGGAAAAAGAAGAAGAAATTAGAGCCAACTTGGAAAGCCTCTATGCCAAGTCATGTGAAAGGCTACATCATGTGAAGGAAAGGAAAAAAGAAAAGAAAGGGAAGGGGTTTCCCCCAAAATGAAAATCACCAAACACATAAGGGATCTATGGATTTGGGATCAGTATGTTCGTTGATGCAATGTTTTGTAAAGAGCTCAGAATTGTCATCATTCCCTGAATACATAGAACTAAAAGAATGACATAAAGAGAAAAAAAATAAAAGGAAAGATCTATTTGGGTCAACATGGAAGTGACATAGGATGTCTCAAAACTTTGCATCATCCCCAAAATGAAAACACAAGCAAAAAGAAAATTAAAAAGCGAAAGAGAAAGAAAAATATTTTGGGTCAACATGAAAGAGACATCTAGGTTTCAATTCCTTGCGTCATCCCCAAAAGGAAAACACAAGCAAAAGAGAAATACACAAGAAAATAAAAGGGTCCTTT